>JAAAKQ030508395.1:0-10521 GCA_010016005.3 Zanna intricata | reverse complement strand
TTTATGATAATCCTGCAAGTGAACTTGACATTAGTACTCCTCTTTTGTGATAACTACGATACTGATTCAGATTTTAATATCTTTAATCGTTAGATTTAAAAATTTATATAATTTTGACAGCTAATTATTCTCAAACCATGCCATTGGAAATGTGTTGACAAAAGGAATGTGTTGAGGTAAAAAAGGAATTTACTACTTGGTTACCTCTCATTTTAATAAAGATGTGGGAAATGTTAAGTATTTAGACCAAATTGTTTGCTCAACTGTTTAGAAATTGTGAAATAGAAAAATAAAAGTCAAGTGGACTGAGACAAACTTTTGAAATTCAGAAATTTGTAGCAATAATGGTGACCGTGGACTTCTCTCTGGTATCTAAATTGGTCTGAAAATGTTAATATGAGAATAAATTTACAAAATCAGTATTGCCACGAGATGGTTTTGGGTCTTTTGAAATTTTGGTACTTGAAGCACAGAAAAATAGCAAAACAGCTTCAAAATATGATAAATGAGTTGAATAGCTTATTTAAAAAGCCATTACAGATTATGAGTAGCATAGACTTGGATGAATGATTGTTCCTTGGAGTGGGCAACTTTTGATCAGACAACATTCCAAAGAAGGCATATATATGTGGGTATCAAGCTAAAAAGGTTTTGTAGTTAGATTATTATGATATATAAATTTTACAAGAGGTTTTTTCAACCTCTGTTGTAAGAAGTTTTAAAACACATTGCCATAGTACAGCATGCTAGCTTGTCATGTAATACTGTATACTTCTCTACAATCCTCTACTGTGGATTATGTTGTAGGTAATTGGATACTATAAACCTGTTGCAGCAGGAAACATTTCAGTGATCTTAAGAATTAATTTAATACCATTATTCATAGGCACAGTTGGAAACAAGATACAGGTAGAAACATTACTAATGTTTGTATGTTTATATGCAACCACTGAACAGTATATTTGCAAGGAGCTGCTGCCATCTACCTTCTTAATAATACGTAAACATGTCTACATTAAGAGTTTTTATAAGTGCAATAGTAAAATAATAAATCACCATTATAATTATATTTGATCAGTATATTTACATCTGATGGAACTTATTTCCGAAACAAGTCAACATATTAAAATTAAAAAAAATGGAAATTAAAACATCTTCATTAAATTAGACATTTATGAATTTTGTAAAAATTAGTGTAAATTATAAAAGAATGAAATTTTATAAATTTTCTGAGTTGTCCAACTTCTGAGATCCAACTTTCAGATCACTTTCTTTCTTTCAGGGGATTGATCCATTTCAGATCACTCAAAGTTAGTTTTAGAAAAAATTTATTTACTTTTATATTGTCCAATACATTTAGAGAGTTGAAAAAGATATAATTTTATTTTTAGGATTTTTCATATTTTTTTAGAGTGGCTATATGTTGTATAGGTGATCAACAATTTTGTACTTTTTTAAGATTTGCAAAAAGGTTAATTACATGTGGTTTTTTTTTTTAGTTAAAAAACAAACACATTAAGTGCACATTAATCTGCATTAAACAGTATATTTTATGTCCAGAGCATATTTTTGCCTATACTTAAGGAAATAGCTGAAATAATAAGTATAAGGTAAGAGCCCAAAATATCAAATTTAAAACTAAATATTTTTGGGAAAAAGTTGATGACCTTTTAACTTTTTTCTGTTGAGGGTTTGTATGAAGACTACTTCCTGTAAAGGTTTAAGATTTGGAATATACTCTTGCGGTTTTATAGCATTCATGCTTTGTAATTTGTATAAAAATTTGCTTTATTTAAATTTAAATAACTCAAATTCAAATTTTCAGAAAACCAACTTTATATGTGTAGCAATAAGTTATTAAAATTTAGACACTGAGGATTAGCTAATGTATATAAGAAGAGAGTGCATATGAAATATAATGAAATTCCATTTACATTGCACTACCAAAATGCGATTATTAACAATATCAAACAAGTTAAAATCACACAATTAGAATTTATAAAGTATGAACTGAATTTATATTCAAAATTAAAAAAACCATTAACATTATCTTTTTTTGTGGCTGTTTAAGTTGTAACGTAAGTGAACTGATTTGTTTGTGTACACAAATTTTGTGGAAGTTGTGCTGGTAGAAGTTGTGAATTCTGTTGGCATTAATTCTTTTAATGCCATATTAATTAATAGCCAGCCTCTGACATCTTAGGAAGTATGAAATAAAGTTCTTGGGTTATGGGGTTTGAAACGTGTTTTGGCAAGACTTTTTTTTTTTACACTTGTGTCCTCTATTTTCAAATACTATTTATCATAAATGCAGTTTACGATTTCATTGTTGTAAAACCAGAATGTAATACTTGGGAAAAAATTAAGTACTGTGTAATAACTGAATACTATAGACTTCAATTTTAATATAATACCCAATTTCTGTTTGGCTAGATTAGCAGTCCATGACAAAGACCTTATTTGCAGAATTTTTTTCACCCTCAAAGCGGTAAGTGTCGATTAAATTGCAACTGTCAATTTTGCTGACAGATGATCCTGCTTTTGTTTTGAATTAACAGGTTAACCAATCTTCTGAACTGTACTATCATTTTAAACACAAAATTCCCTTCTTTTCATGGTATAATTTATTTCCACTGGGAATGCTTTACCTATTTTCTACAGCTAAAAAAATCAAGGTAGTATTTGCGTGTAAGCTATCATTAATTATATGTTGTGTTTGCAATTCATTCTTGTGTTTATATTTAAATTATCTTGTTGTTTTGCTAGTTATAGGTAAGAATTTCTCATAAAAAAGAGTCTCATAAAAGTATATTATGTTATTCAGGTATTATAAACAAAACACGCAAACTCTACAGTGGCCATTCATAACTTGTAATATTGTGTGTCTGATCTTCATCTAATTTAGTCGTGCTTTACCATTTTTAGTGTTTGAATTCTAAATTCATATATAAAAAAGATTCTTATCAAATCATGTCAAGAGAAAAATTCATACTTTGAATAGTTGAATCATTTTGCGTGAAATCTGATGGACCTTCCACTTCCAGTATTGTGTCGTCTGAACATATTCTAACCCATGTATGTAGAAGACAGGAATGGACATGTGGAGTTTGTGGCCACACAAAAAAGTGGGGGAGATCATCTTACTAGTGTCCTTTCTTTTTCTGTTTAGCCTCTGGAACTGTTGTAATGTATTACTTCAGAGGATGATGCATATGAATGTGAATGAAGTATAGCCTTATACAATATCAGGTCGACCACTCCTGAGTGAGATGTATGGTTAATTAAAACCCAACCACCAAAGAACACCGATATCCACAATCTAGTAGTCAAATTGTATAAAAATAATGCCTTTACTAGGATTTGAACCTTAGAACTCTCGACTTCGAAATCAACTGATTTCCGATGTCACGTTATCCATTAGACTAGATAGGTGAGCCATCTTACTGGTGTCCAGGATGTAATTAGGAGATCCATATAAATTGCTGGTCATAACTTGACCACTACTATAAACCAGATTCAAGGAAAAGACAAAAATTAAAATTGTTCTTGCAAACTGGGCTTTTTGTTGTGTAAGTAGTATTGTAATGATTATTTAGTGTTAGAGATTAGGAAGTACTGTGTAAATAATGAGACTTACGTGAAAATAAATTTTCTCAGTGATAAGAAGGTGCTAGCCATTTTCAGTGAGTATACTTACATTATACTTTTTTTTATATTTTCATTTCCACTGTGTGTAAAATAATGAAACATTTTTTTTTTTAGAATAAAATGTTCTATTACACTGATGAACATAATTTTTATTTCCTGACATGTGATAAATGATTTTATCAGTTTTTTGATGCTGAAAACTAATATGAACTCAGATTTCTATTGCTCATCATTTTTAAAAAATTTTTTAATTTTAATTAAAGGACTTTTTTAATTTTTCAACTTTAGTTAGCATTTTAAGCTCCTGTTTGTATTTTGTTAGCTCATTTTTTATTATTTAACTTTGTTAACATAATTCGTAAGCTATAAATAAACAATACTAAACAAAGAATTAAATCATATCATAGTCATATACTATGACATCATATCTAACATTGAAGAGTGAGCCTCACGGACAAGATTAATCTTGTCTGTGCAGGTCAAAACATGTAGCTGAAAACACAGCTCTGTTGTTTGTATTAAGCACTGGATTTAGGAATGAATTAATTTTGTTCAGTCTTATTGCTGTCTTAAGTTTTACAGGGCAGCGTCATAATGCCTCGAAATTGTGTAAATGATGTGGATGCCTTTTGTTATGTATGGGGTGAGTTTAACGTAAAATCAAATAGAAAAAACATTACACCTTTAATTAAAAAACATATCATTTGTACTTTCAGTATAAAATTGGTGATTTGGATAAGGATAAGGACATGTGCTTCTCATATAATTTGCACTAATTGTTCTGTATATTTAAGAGGATGGCTAGAAGGTATACAGAAGGCTTTGCCGTTTAGTGTACCTATGATTTGGCGTAAATCAAAGGATCATCTAATCAATTGTTACTTTTGTTTAACCAGTGTGTCTGGAATTTCTAAAAAATCCAAACATAGTGCAAAATATCCTTCATTGCAATTTGGAATCAGGCCTGTACATCACAGTGAAATTATTCCAGTTCTTGGGACACCTGTGAATGTATGTTTCAAAAGCAGCGATGACAAATCTGGCCGTACTGAAGAAGACAGCAATGATTTTGATTTTGAATTATCTTCTGATAAGCGACATCTTATATCTTAAGGTGAATTAAGTGCACCTTAAATTTAAATTTATCAAAAAATTAAGCTGAACTGTTAGGATCAAGACTCGTGATGTAACGAAACTGTTACATCAGGCAGAATGTAAGTGGAGAAAAAATTAAAAGAAGGAGTATTGTTGATTGTCAAATAAGAGATTTGGCCAAAGATGATGTATTTAACTTCATGTTTAGTAATGTAGAAAGTGCAGCTGGGGCTTCATTTAAAGACATTTGTAAAATTTTTCTCGGCTAACAAAAATCCGAGAATTACCACGATATTGTTTATAAACTTCATACAGAGCTATGGGATGTAATATGTCTTGGAAAATACTTTCCTCCACTCACATCTGGATTTTTTCCTGGAACCTTGGAGACTTAAGTGATGAACATAGTGAATGTTTCCATCAAGTTATTTGGGTGATGGAAAGCCGCAATAAAGGGAAATGGAATATTAACATGCTAGCCAATTACTGTTTGACATTAATTTGGGATGTACCTGAGGCTATTTATAAGAGAAAAGCATCAGAAAAATCATTCTAACACATGTATGACCATGAAAAATTATAAATTTTACAGATTTTAACTATATTTTTTCTGTAATAATGAGCATATAATTTTCCCTGTAATGTGAAGTGTAATTCATTTAAAATAAGGGTACAAAAATTGTATTTACAAATATGTAATGTACGCAAAATATCAGTTCAAGAAATGGTGTCACACTTAGAGAAACATTAAAAAAAATTGTCTCTATCAGTGTTATATGTATATCTCAGAAAGGTGTAATTATTCACTTGTTTGAGAAATGTGCGCAGTAAGGAAACAGATTTTCCTCTTAGAGATTATATTCCTCATTTTTTATTAAAAAAAAAAAAATTATTTAGTAATTATTATTACTTTGCATTATTGATAAAAAATACTAAGCAATATTCTTTGAGATTTTCTGTTTGTTTGGTGTGGTAAATAATATGCCTGATTACGGTAAATATCATTAAAATGCCATAAGTTTAGCTATATATTGTGCAAAATTACTTGGTATTTTAGAAATGATTTATTCAAGAGTTAAGTATCAAATCTCATCTCCAATTTCTAGTATTTGATTGTGTCTCTTCTGTCCATTCGTAAAGAAAATTTATCTGAAATATTGTCAGAGGACTTGTCTTCTAGTATTAGAATCTGGCCACCATTTGGCCCCATTGGAGGCTTTCTAGAAACCAGCTCTTTTTATTGTGATAGTAATCATATTTCAAACCTGTGCTGTTTTTATATTAAATATCAGTGATCAAATTTTATGATTTATTATTATGTAACAAATTGGTTTTCTGAAAATCCAATATTTTCTGTGAAAACTGCTTTTTTGAGTTATTTGAATGTAGCTGATTTTACTCAAATTACATCTACTTGAGGCTTAAAAAATAATAACATAATAACAACATAACTCCCCAGCCATAGATGTTTTTCAGGAAGTAGTATTAAATGAACTTGAAGGTGAATGTATTTTTTTCCAAAAAATACTTAGTTCCAAAGTTAAGATTTTGTAACTTAAAATTGTTTTGATAACTTAAAATTTTTAGCTATTTTCAGTATAAACCATTGTGTGTACTGTGGAATAAACTACAGTGTGTTTTTGCAGATTAATTTGGTTTTTGTTTGAATGTTATTAGACATTACTTTGTTAGTAGTGGCAGTTTAACAATGAGTAATCATATAACTATTACTCCTTACTGAAACCTATAATAAAATTTTAAATTTGTAAGTAATACCCATAGCGATTTACTCCATTGCCAAGATGATTTTTCTGTTACAGAAAATTAGCATAAGATGTGTTGTCATAAAATAGCTACTTGTCTTTTCAATATTATATGATGTATTTCTTAATATTATTATGTGTTTGGTTGCACAATGATTGTCCTTGATATTTTAACTAATATTTGATTAATAAAATTTTATTTTATTTTCTGAAAATTATTGATGAATGAAGACAAGTAGGTGCTTCTTACCATATATTTCATAAATATTAAAATAATGATATCATCTGATCAGTAGGTTGCCACAATTTTTAATCATTTTTTAAGATTAAATTTAAAATAAATCCTAACAGACCTGCTCATAGCAGGTTTGGTCATTGCATCCATTATGCTATGTGGCAAGATTATTGCCAATCTATAAATGTTAATAAAATTCTCTTGTTCTTTTTTTAAAATTTGGAATAAAACTGTTTAAAATACTCTTACTCCTATTTTAATAATACTCTTGATGATGACTGGTTATGAAAATCTCATTGTTCATAATAATTAATTAAATATTATATAATTTAAATATTAATTAATTATACATAACCGCATTTTATACAAAGAAAATTTTGAAATAGTTATTACTAATTTTGAAACATTTATGTACTTTAGTGCTCTACACCAGTTTAAGGTAATAGAATCTAAGTTCGGCTCAAAAGTTTTACTTATTACATGTATAAATTAAATTATTGTACCTTTTTCAATACATGAAGATTTTTAAGAAAAATTAAGTGAAAAAATCTGTAATGACTAACAAAATTAAATGATCAAGTTATCTAAAACCTGCTGTTGTATAAAATGACTAAGTTTGTTGAGCGATGGTGCAAAGTTGATGATTCGTTTGTTAAAATGTTTTGAGGAAACCAGTTAAACAAAAAAGTCCCTTTCTTCTCAAATGCATATAAACAACTGTTTTCTGTTTACTTAAAATTAATAGTTAATAAAAAGAAAATTAATAACTGAACAATTTTTATTTTCTCTTTTATAATCTGCTATTGTATCGCTATAAACAAGTTTAATTATTGTTATAATTTTTTATTGATGCAGGTAGTCCCATGGAGTGTGGTGGTGGTATGGGATCAACCAAGGGAAGTCCAATGACAGGAGTTAACCCACAACAACCTCCATCAGCCGCAGCAGCAGCTGCAGTTGCTGCTGCAGCAGCTGCAGCTGCAGGTTCAGGCAGTATGAATTGTAGTTCTCCTATGGGAAGCCCTATGGCCGGCTGCCCTATGAGTGATATGAGCGGTGTTTTAAATCGAAGTCCAGCTGCTGGTGGAATTGGCAGCCCATTATGTAGTGGACCATCACCACATTTAAACACTAATGTGAGTGTAGCGGGGGGTACGAGTAATAGCGGTGTGGGTGTTCCTCCTAGCGGTGCAGAATGTCCCGGTCAAAAAGGTATTGGATCACAACAACCTAATAATGTTAGTGTAAGTGTAAGCACAGCTACAGTTAGTTGTGGAATGGGAATCAGTGGAGTGGGTGTTAATACAGCTGCGTGTGGGGGTGTGACTGTAAATGGACCTGGAAACAATAGAATAATGCAACCACAATCGACATTACAGCAATCACAACAGCAGCCACAACAGCAGCAGCAACCACAGCCACAGCAGCAACCACAGCAACAGCAGCCACAACAGCAACAACCTTCTCAGCAACCACAATCACAACAACCACCGCAGCAGCAGCAACCACAGCAACAACAAACATCACAACCTCAACAACAAATGATGAATCATCATCCACCTCCACCACCACATCCACCTGGTATGATGGGCCCTGGCATGCCACCAGTTCATCCTATGAGTATGCATCATAATTATCCAGGACCTAAACCAATGCCCGTATCAGCTGGTAAGGTAAGTACTTTTAGCTATTAGAGGAGATCATTTACTATACATTCTGTGATTTTTGACAAGGTTAAAAGTATACTCAGATATTTTAGAATGTTTTTTAAAAAAGAATCTAAAAAAAGTTTAAATTTTGAAATTTTAAAACATTTATTTTGACTAGAGCTTATAAAATTATAAAATTATAGAACCCAAGTTTGAAGTAATATATAAAATAAACTTTCATTATTACAGTTGAATATATGTATGTTTTCAGCATTTAACCTTTAAGCAGAGAAATTAATTTAAATATTGTTCTTTGTTACTTCAAGAAAGAAAACTGCAATTTAGCATTAAAAAAAAAAAACACTTTTGAAGGTTATAAAAAAACTGTTGTATCTAAAGTTTGTAATTAAAGGATTGTTTCAAAAAAGTTCCTTAATAGATATATTTTATCAATCCGTTTTCTATTTCTAAGGGAGAGAATATTGTTTATTGTAATGTATGAGTCAAAGTAGGGTAACTCTATTGGCTTTCTTTCTGTTCGGCCACAAAGTTGACGTTTGTGGTCCATCTCATCAATGTTGTATTTTACTGTTATTTTTATTACTTCATTTTTTCTGATGATGGATTTTTAATCTATACTACTTATTGGTTTACTTTGGGTTTTGTGTTTGTGTCCCTATTATTTTAGTATTGTTCTTTTATGTCAGCACAATATGTAATTCATGTGCAATGCAGTATTTTTAGTTGTAATTTGTAGATGAAGGCCAGCCCATTTGTTCACTTCAAAAAAAAAATTATTTTTTAAAGGTTAAAATTTATACTGGGTGTGTGTTGTCAAAATTTATGCAGCAGTTAAAAGGGTTGAGTGAATATTTAAAAAAAAAATTCATTGAAACATTTCTTTATTATCTTTCTTCCCCTTTAAAATATGTACCATATTTTTTTCAAAAAATAGCAAACTATCGGGGCAATTTCTCCTTTATCTAGTGGAAAGAGCTGGTTGATCTAGAAATCCATTCCCTTAAATTCTTTCATCATGAAATTCTCTCTCGACTTCAGTTTTTAATGATTTTCCTTTTAAGTAGGAAACATGGGAGCTTGATTCCTTTCTACTTAATCACCACTGTGTTACCTGTATCCTTTTGAATACATTCTCACCCAAATCTCATATCTCTCAATTAATTTTAAGCAATCATTGGTAGACTTCAAGATCTGTTTTCTTCATTACTACTTTTGATTAAGTCCAAGGCTTAACGTCTTAACAGAAGCATGCAGAAGGTACAGACTTACTCATTTATAGAAAAACTGATCCCACCTTTTGTATTCTATTTTTTGTCTCTGAAGAGTATACATAACTTTCAGAAAAGCAGCATCCCTAAGTATATTAAAGTTAATACTTGTTCTATAGGAATGTTACTGATAAAAAGGCCATTGTCCTGGTTTCTGGGTTTACTTAACTGCCATGTACTTTGTCTTATTGCTTTGATGTAATTTGCAGTAGCCACTCATGTCTTTCATTGTACTTAATAAGGATCCTTTCTGATAAGTGGAGCAACATTTTTATTTTGTTAAAAATAGTGTAAACATACCTCTGTATGGAATGAAATGACGTATCTGACAGTGTTCATTATTGCTGTTACCATGCAGTAATTAATTTTTTTTTAAATTTTCATTCCTCGGAAATCATTCATATGAGTTGAAGCCTTTATTCATTGTTTTACTATTTTCATAAAAACATAATTTTTATTTGTCAAAATGAATTACTGCAATTAACTGGTCGCATTCACAGTAACGAAATATGTATTCGGTTCTTGCAAAACAAAGGTGTTCTACACTATCTATGCTGATGTGCTAATGGGCATGAAATAATATTATACACTTGAGGTAAAAATTTATTTGAAAATATTCTTCAATGAATTTCAGAATTTCTTCCTTCTGAATAAATTATCCTTTTTATTTTGAATTCTACATTATTATTGTTCTGTATTAATCATCTATAATAATCTTCGTTCCTTGTTTCCTTTATTATATTTATTTTTGTGTAGTACACATTGATTATTATTGTATAGTGTATGTTTATTAGTAAATGACGTTAAAAATACCAGTACCGATACCGGTAGAAAATATAGAA
>JAAAKQ030508384.1:0-19896 GCA_010016005.3 Zanna intricata | reverse complement strand
GACTGGCACTGGATAGGGAATCTTGGAGAGCTGCATCAAACCAGTCAAATGACTGAAGACAAAAAAAAAAAAATTATTTCATAAACAAGCCGTTGCACGATAGTATTGCTCTTCTCAAAACATAAACATTTTTATCGCGGAAAAATAATAAAAGTTAACGGCGGGCGGCTTTTTATTCGTATTTGCCCGTAGTTTTTTTTATTGTCAGTACATTTTTCGTCTTCGGTAGATAGTTGAATGTGATCTTTTAAAATGTGATCACAAGTATTTGTAACAGTGAATTTTTGTGATGGAGATAAAACGTCATACTTTAATAACATATATAGTATATCTATAATCCAGCTAATTGGTTTTTCGACTATTAGTTAAAATAAATATAAGTTCAAAATTAATCATTATGTATAAAAACTGACTATTATTACGGTTTACATATTTATTTATTGCACTCTTTAATATTTAAAGTAAGCATTTAAGCAAAAGTTCTCACTAAAGCATAAATTCGCTTTCGTGAGAACTTTTAGATTTTTGGTCCCAAGTATAAAAATTTAATAAAATTATAACAATTTTTAAATTGAAGTTATTTAATTTTTATAAATTTATGGGACTATAAAGAAACTACAAAAACTTTATAAAAAAAAACAATTCTTGTAAAAACCCTTTGAAAATTATATAAAAAAATTGGATTTAATATAGAATTCGGAGTTTTATAAAATAGTATTTATGAAATTTGTATAACAACATCCTACAAAATAATTTTCCCAGTTGTGGATATTTTTTTTCTGCTCTCCCGGACCAGACCAGCAATTAAGTAAAATTCAGTTTTGCTCCTAACGAGCCTCCCTGCCTACCAGCTGTATGTCCGGTATGACAGGTCGGTCCGCCGAGTCTAATCTTTTTTTTTTTTTTTACATGTTTTGCGTCTAACTTTCGTGGCTGGGTGACCGGATTGAGCTATTCCATTTCCGGGCCCCGCCCCCTCCCATGGTTCTCAGTCTTACTTTTTGTTGCCCATTCTAATGGGGAGTGCCCATACGGATATGAGCACTTCCACCGATCTAGCTCTTTTTTTTTCTACCCAGGGGGTCGGGAGTCCCCGTGCCTCTTCACCGATGTCCATCCACTCGAACTCGGACGAACGCCGGCTCCGCAGGAGGCTTTCCCTTCTCCCCCCAGTGTTATCCTTAAGGAGTTGTATATGTTTCCCATTCCCGGATTTCTCTACCTTTGGTAATTAATATTTCCTTGATCCATTTCTCAGCATTTTCCCATTCTTTTCGGCCTACGAGTATATATGGGATTATCGTTTCCGGTGTAATTTCAGTATGAAAGTATGATAGGGCAGTTGTGGATATAATGCTTTTCATCTTTACTATTGACAAATTGATAAAAATAATCTTCAAAACAATTCTGTAGTTTATCTCTTCACCATCTTAAAATAAGGATACATCTCCTAAAAAGGGATGAAATAGTTCTAAAAATCGAAATCGATAGCTGCTAACGTTACGCATCTATATGTACATATATGCGAGTGCATAAGATATTACTGTCTTCAGATGTTATTTAATTTTTGCATAACTACGTATCTTATTTATCAAATAGGAAATCAAATCAAATCATTTTTATTCTTTAAAACTTTAATACGTATTTTAAATAAATATTTTTTAAAAGGTATTCGATATGTATTTTGTATTTCAAGATACTTTAATGTTAATAAAATACATCAATGTAAATTTGTACATAAAATAGTTATTTGTTAAAAATGTATTTGGTATCGATTCTAAAGTGATGTAAGATTAAAATTCACATAATTCTAATTTTATAATAGTGAACTTTATGCATACAATTTATCAGTCTTATAAATATATATTTTTTCTTAGTGCCAAAAGTTTATAAAAATAAAATAACATCGATTTTAATTTAATCAATTTTTATAATAAATATATTAAGTTTTTCTCCTTGGGGTAGTTTATCCTAAATTTTAAATCCTTTTCTCATATGTTAAATCAGCTATTTAAACTTTCTCTGGTTTGGTTTAGCAATTATTTTTTATATTCTATACTGAGCTAGCACGGCAGGGAAAAGTTTAAAAGCTCCAACAAAATTTTACAATCAAAGTCATCTTGAAAATCAGTATCATTAGTTCAAACCAGCGCCTAACGATCGCACTAGTTTTGTAAGTAGTATATGCTGTATGAATTTAACTATTTTTATTTAAGCAACATGGGTAAATCTGCTGTAATAAGCCATGAAAAAGTGTCAAGCACATAAATGTGACAAAATGAAATCGCTCACACTATCTGTTAAATTAATTTATTATTTATTGTTTAAAAATGTTTAATTATTTTTATTTTTAAAAATCATGAAATAGTTTATTTGCTCTGGATTTCATGAAATAATTATGGATTCAGGTTCCAGTTAAAAGTTAAACAACCTAAAGAACAATAAAATGTAAATTATTTCTTTTTCATTCATTATTTGAATGTGCATAAGAAGAAATACAGAAGAGATTAATTGAAAAATTTTACCAGTAAATTTTTAATATTTCAAAATGAACTTCGTAATAAGGGATCTAACCTATTATATCTTTAAAAGCAGCAACTCATAGCAATATTGGATGGTTTGAATTGGAAATCACTGATAGCGTCTCACCCTATTATCTGGAAGTTGTATGTTTAAATCCTTGTCAAACATGGCATTTTCTAAAAAGTCCTTCAAACCATTTTTCAGAACAGTGACTCTATAATGTAATAAATTTAGTTTATCAGTATTCAAAAAAAAGGCAAAAAAGTAAACTAATATGTAAGTCGGTTTGTTACCTTTTTGAGATTATTAATAAAAGGCTGTCTGATTTCCAAAATAATTAACTGCATTAAAGTTTGGAGATGAATTAGATATTTCTCTATTAAGTATCAACACACACAATCTGTTTGTATAATTTTTCTTTACGGAGCTAATTTTGAAAATATTTACATATGGAAGCTGAAAAATTATTTTTTCCAGTTAATTAAAAATATAATATATAAATAGTAAAAATTATTGTCATGATTATTTAAATATTATTTTATATAAACAAAATATTAAAGAGAAATTTTTATTCATTAATTTGCGTCAGATGATCAATCTTCAAAGAGTAAAGCCAATAAAAGCTTCTACAAACTACTATTTTTGGAGAAATAATTGAGGATGAAGGAGTTCGAATTCAGGTGTATCTAAAATGGTAAATTTTTATTGGGTGAAATAATATTTTAAAGAATGATTTTTTTTCATATTTGTATTCGCTTATAGAGAATATAGTTTCATATCTTCAACCTCTGGATATGAATATCTAGAATTAGTAGAGGTGTGTAAGTTCATCTGTCACTATAATATCTTATGAAAAGGTTCAGAAGTAAATGATGGCACGTTTAAATTCCATAAAAGTCGACTTCCACTCAACTTTCAATAATCTAAATGAAAATAACTCTTTTCACTTTCAAATAATTCATGTGATATGTTTAAAACTGTTCATTATTGTTAAATTAAACAAAGCTTTAATGAAAATAACGTTGAATTAATATTTAAGTAGAATTTAAATGATGTCAAGAGTTTTGAAATGAAGGTAGTTTTTAAATGCAGAAAACTATGTCGAAAAATAGTATTATTTCCCTGCGAAATTTGATATTTAATGGTATACGATGACTGTACCATCAGTTATTGTAATTGAAGTTATAAAAGTTATATTAGTTTTCAGTAAAAACGCTTAAATTTTATGTAAAACCTTAAACAATGTTCCTAAAGCAATTTTGTTAAAAAAAATAATTATAAACACATTTCCAGAGTAAGCAGTATTGACTAATTATTATATCGTTTCAAGATATAAAGGAGAATACATTATCGATTAAACCATTTTAATAACTGGTTTAATCCAATCTGTGAAGCATATATAGCGCTTCAGTCCATGAGGAACCAGTTATCGCTGGTTTCATAAGGGTAAGTATCTTTGTCGAAACAAAACAGAATGGACCTTTGACGAGCAGAATAAATATGACTAGAAAATTTTAATTCACCTACTTTACTGCAACCTTGTTACGTTTAACATTATCTATACATTTGTTGGAAAAGAAAGCAAAACTAATACACTTCATTCTTAATTTTCCTTGTAAGCCGGATTTGGAACTTTCGTTCTGCAGAATAGCTAGAATTTACGGAAGTGACTTTTATTATTTGAGATTAAAATTTGATTGTATTTGTTACTATACTAATGGTATGTAATAGTTTTATTATCTCTTAACTATCTTTATTATTAATGTTTACTTTGCATTTGATAACTTATTTTCCTCAGTTTTAACGTAGTCATATTTCCATAATTTCTTAGATGCTAAATAATTAAATGTTCTCAGAGTGTTCAAAAAGTGACGCAATTTTATATGAAGGAGTAAGTTACAATAATTATTGAAAGTGTCCTCCATTAAGCAATTCACATCACTAAATGGACGTTGTATGCTCTTAGACACATGTTGTAATATTTGTTAAGAAATTGCAACGACACACCGGTAAGTTTCGTTTTTTAATTCGGTAATATCGTGAGGATGAGTTTTGTAAGCAGTTTCCCTAAGGTACCCCCGCAAAGAAAATTCAGAAGGGAATAAATAAGGGGAAGAGGGAGCCACGGCTCTTTCTAAATCACTTGTCCATGAAAACACTGATTCATGAAAGTCATAGTATTGTTGGCTGTGTGAGCTACAACATTGTCCTGCTGAAAACATTTATACTCTAGCCAATCTGCTAGTATAATGTTTATAGATTGTTGCACCATCTATATGCAGCACTCACTGTTCACTGTGCGATAAAAGAATGTCTTGTAGATTCGCCTAACTGGAACTGCAAACCAATCACCCACGTTTTGTCCATGCTGAGGAGACTCTTGCAGCTGGTGTGGATTTTCCGTAAATCATGTTCTGTGAATTCACTTATCCATCAAAGAGGAGCATGTCTCATCAGAGAAAAGCCAATCATCGAATTCTTCCCAATCGTACGTTACAGATGACATGAACCATTATTGAACGAATGCTACCGTTTTTCAGAGTAGTCAGGTAACAACTCGTGAAAAACACGAATTCTGAACGGATTTAAATTTAAACTAGTGCATTGATGTATATTTCTCATATGGCATTGTGATCGGACTGTCTAGATAGACGTCACACAGACTTCTTGGGAATAACAGACAATGTAGATTGCAAGTCAATCAATTTTTATGGTGTTAGCACTTTCGGTCGGTCACTTTTTGCTGCATCTGCCACATTCCCTGTCTTTTGAAACTTGTCTTTCAGCAGCTTTATGGGGGACTTATTTGGTATATCCAGTGTATATGTTTCTTTGAAGGCAGAATGCCTTCACAGAAACTGGTTTATGCCTAAATCATTCTGGGAACATTTTGACAATTATGCAAACCGATTCTGGGTTTGGCATAATTGCCATATGTAAATTGGCAGTTTGGCATAATTAAACTGTGAATTTACTATAAGAAATATCTCACTATTCTTTTTAAACTTAAACAATTTTGGCAAATATTTTACAAACTACGGTAATCTCTGAAGGTACTGAGTAATCGAAAGTAAACTATTATTATAATATTAATTTTATTATTAATTATTCACTAAAAAACTTCTCTTAAACTATATTAGTTTTATGGTTGGAAAAAGAATTTTACATAAGTATATATAGGCACAATATGCGTGCGCGCGTTCATTCAGAAATGTATATACAATTATAACGGTCCGTTTTAAATTTTAAACAAAATATGTTTTATTTTAAGTTTAGCATACAGTGAAGATACTTAAACGCATCATAGATTTCTGTAAGCGATTTGTCTTTATCATTTCCTTATTGTTCTTAAATAAAGGCATATTCTGCCAATTCCATAGTGGAATGATAGCAACTATGCCTTAAATCCGTTGGTCATAGGTTTGAATCCCGGTAAGATTTGATATTCATCATACGCTAAAAAATTCCCGTTTTCCTATTCCTATGCACAAACCTCTAGCTATAGTGAATTAATGCATCAAGTAAAAAGAAAATGTTCTTGAGTTATTCATGAATTAATAATTTACTGTTAAAATAATTATTTTCAATGAGATTCAGAATAAAAATTTTCGTAATGAAAAAGTTTATAATCATTCTGTAAAAATGTGTAATAAAATACATTTTTTAAATGTATATAATTTTGGTGGAAAATCTTTTTATATAAAGAATTATATATATTTATTTACTCTTCATATAAATATACTACTGATGAAAAGGCTCAAAATTTATATAAACTTCTATAACTGAAAAAATAAATGTTGGTCTTTGTATAATAATATTTACACATTTATTTTGTATTTGCACTTGATATGTTTTTGGTGTTTCTATGAACCTGTTAAAACATGTGGGTCCTTGATCCTAATAAGATTACTTCACTTGTATTTTAACTGAAAATTGGAAACTGTGTTCATTGGTTATTTTGTTCAAACGTTATATAAAAATATTTAGAAACAACATAAACATTGTAAATGTAATAACTTTTATTTCTGTTACTGTAATACTTTAATACTTAAAAACACATTGTGAGCAAATTCTCCTAGGAGAATTCTATATTTTCATGTGCAGTGCATTAAATATTTCTGACTTACACTGTATTTTCTGATCCGCAATTTTTTTTTTAACTTTCTTGCAATTTTTTTGTGCTTTGTATAAATAATACTTTTTAAGTTATTTAGCCAGTGTGCTAAAATATTTGGCTTTTCAATAACAAAATATATGTAGCATTAGTTTAATGTAACAAATAAAGATATAATGAAAAATATAGCCTATAAAGCTAAAAGCGCAAGAGAGTTGTTGTGTTTTGTAAAAGCTATAAAATGTGGTAGTAATTTTCGAGGACTTATAACCTTATGCCAGACAGCCTTCATGTGATAAGCCATCTCTAACAGATATACGAATACTACCCTCTCGTATAGTATTCAACCCTTAAACGCATACGATCACGTTTGTTAAGATAACTTGCTATCAAAGTACTCCTCCCAGCATTATAGCGGGTACTCCTTCATCCCTTCACCTTTCTCTCTTATCGCACATTTAAACCGTGTGCAAATATCCATACCAGTGTTTATCTGAATGTATATATCATCCAACATAATCTTCCCGCTATTAATCCCACTGTATCCTAGTGCTTGTTCAAGTATATCTGTTAAAACATGTATACGCACGCTCATCCACATGCAGAAAACGGGAGAAGAAAGGACGAAAATCAATGGAAGTAGAAGTACAACTGTTTGAGAGACGGAAAAGATAAAATAAATATAAGTATATTAAACACTTTGAACACAATTTTTTTTTTATTATGAATAAACAAAAATTTTAATATTGTAGCACACTCCAACCTTTCAACATTTCTTAGTGGATGGATGACACTGCCTTTCATCCGCAAGTTATTGGGTTCAAATCTAAGTTAAGCTTTAAGCTTACGTACAGGCTAAAAATTTATTTCTTATACTAATATAAATGAATGCTTGACAATAATTTGGTTAAGATCTGCGATTAACCTGCGAAAATAAATAAATTATATACCCGCATACACCAGATTACTGACACTCATGTAAAATGAATTGATTTTTGATAATAATACGAAGATTCTACAATTCTAGAGAACTTGGGTCTTAAGGTCCAAGACGAAACAATCGGATAAAAGTATACTTGTAAAATATAGATTCTTAAATTACATATTTAATGTAGGTTTGATTTTTGGTTAGGCATGGAGGCTTTCAATAAAAAATCCTCAATTTTTCTTTTGAAATAACAAGAATTCTTTTTGAACTTCGCTTGGTTTGTTGCTGATTTAGTAAGATCGTTTTTTAACGATCTTTAGTAAGATCGTTTTTTTAACGCTTAATTTTTATGTTGCCGGAGTAAAGAATGAAGATTGAAAATTATCGGTTAAACCCCCAACATTTGCCAACATTTTTGTCAAAAAGAAAGCTTCATTTTTAACTTTATCTCTGTTATAAGAATTAAAATTTACTGTTTTTAAAAATATAAATTTCAAAATGACACTATACATTGGTCTTAAATTTATTTTTTTTTAATAATATAAAATTTTATTTTATTTAATTTTATTTTACAATCGTTAAAAAAAAAGTTTCATATTGCAGAGGTTACTATGAGAAAAGCTGTGAAGGAACAATTTAAGAAATTAGAAATACAACAGTTTCATGTTTTAAATCTGTTTCGAAAAGCAATAAAAAGATTTAATTACCTAACACTTTCACATGCAGTTAAAAACATACACTTTCTATTTGTTTTTAACTTTCTTTGGACTAACCAAGTATAGACGTGATGGAGAAGTTAAAAATTTATTACCGAAAAATGTAATTAAACACATTGATTGAAATGAAATTATTTGAATTAAATCATTTTCTTTAAAATGAGTGTTTATTAGTAAGCTATTTTATGAATTGGTTGCTCATATTATTTTTATTTCATAATTTTATTTTTTCGTTCTTTCATTTACATTTATTATTTGATGTAAGCTAAGGATCATCAAATTAAGTAAAATTGCATTTATCCTTGGTAACTTCTATTTTAATTTTTTTTAGTATAGCTCTGTTGAAAATATATTTTAAAAAAAACAAATTTTAAGGTGTGTTTTTGAGGTTCTGACAAAGTAGCATTTGGTAGAAAATAATTTTTAAATATATTTTTCAACAGTTTATTTTATATTAATTTTGTAGTTAATAATTATTTTAAAATAAGTATTTGTTTGAAAAACTACTTTGGCAGCATGGAGAAAATAAGTTCGCATTAAAAGTAAATCAATAAACCTTGCATCTTGATAAAAGTAAATGTAAATAAATTCCTTAAAGAGATTATTACCTACATGAGATAAAGAGTATTTGGAAAGAAGGAAAACAAGCATTTTTTTCAGCTGATTTTCTTAAACTATATGTAATGATATTTCTAGTATCATTGATATAAGTATCAGTGATATAATCATTGATCATTATATGAATGATATAAGTATTTATCATTTATGAATGTATCCTACAATGTACTATAACTTCGACTAAAAAAATCTTTAAATTGTTCATCTTCATTCCTTAATTTTTCGTTTCATTTGAATCGATAAAATAAAAAACAAAAATATGTGGAAATACTCTGTTCTATAAAGTAAAAAAAGAATTCACATTCGATTTATTTATAAAAATTAAGGGTTAACGCACATCAGAAGCATAAATCTATTGAATTGAGAACACAACCTTTATTGAAGTCAAGTTATATAACAGTTATAACATAAGTGACAACAGTTACTTATTATAAAGTTGTCATCACTTAAATCACAAAAAAAAGACAAATAATTTATTCTATCCACTATAGATACATTCCCTTAATTATGGCTTTTAATTTAAAGGATTTTCTAAGAAGAAATTTACCCCGTCTAATTATAATTCAGTTCCATACTGTTGATTTTTTTTTTTTTTTTTTACGAAACTTCTAGATACCTATTGCTTCAGTAATCAAGTAGGTTGTAGGTGACCTATTATTAATATTATGATACGATATTAACTTGTCATTTTTAAAATGTTCATAGCCGTTCTCAAGAAAAGAAAATGTCGTTCCATGGCTTATAAAAAGCATAAACTTAGGTTAGACTAATTTAGCAGATATGCGTGGAGTAATACGGTCACTGGAAGGGTTATCGGTGTTAAGTTATCATGGATGCTATAAGAAATTATTAATAGTTTTTAAACTGTATTTGGAAATAAAAAAGAAAATTATATATTTAAGTTGATTATAATTGTTAAATTTTACACATTCAGTTTAGGTCAGATAAATACATTCTGATGTGTTGATTTCCCCAAATTTCAACCAGTTTAGAGATGAAACACAATTACTTATTAATACAGGTCACAGAGCGGAGTCAGCGATTATAATTTTCCCTTGATAAAAAGAAATAAATTTAAAGAAATCATCATCATTAGGAAAATATTTAGTTAGTCTAGATGACCAACTTCAGTTTTGTGACCAGTAATCTTGGTGTACAAATATTAAGTAAGATAAGAGCCATCTGCTTCTCTTTAAAAAAATATATCTGTATTTAAAAATGAGTTGTCTAAGCCACCAGATAAGCTCTGATTGAAAGCTATCAGAGGATCTCTTTTTAAACAAATATAACTAATTGTGTGTTCGTTACTTTAACTTCTAAGTCATAAGCTTCACCAGATCTTGCAGAATATTAGTCTCTGGTGCGAATGAAGTGTATGTTTAGATCTCTATTACAGATTAAATCAGCAGTTTTTTTGGAAAATAACAAATTTTATATCAAAATACTACTTAAAAGATATGTTAACCGTATTTTTAAGTTATTTTATTTTACTTTAGTATCATCAGTTTCTCATAGAAATTTTTCTCATGATTTGAAAAACTTTTTCTTATTTTAATTAAAACGAGATAGTTTTGTTAGTTTTATTTTTCTTTCTTTTGCAAATTATATTAACAAACATATTTTTGACTTTAATTGATTTCCAAAAATTACAGATATCTTAAACCAATATAGCTCAAAGTTTTTGAAACATTTTATACAAGACACGATTGGCTGAAATATTGTATTATGTTCATCATGTTATAAGTTACGTATTTAACGGTTCTAAATTAGTTTATTTTGAAGTACAATAAAAAAATTCGTTGATATGACATAGTCTATATTCATAATAAACATATTCATTAACAAGAAGAAAGCTGATAAAAAAATATCAAACCTTTTTTTTTTAAATTATACTAACTTCTTGTCTATCAAAAGTTTTTATATCTTTCGTTTTTGAGTATATGTTTTGAATTGTTTCTCTATTACACACGTTTGTACATAAGATTTGTACAAATACTAAAAACGTTTGTGAAAACGGTAAAATTAGATAAGGAAAAGAAAATAAATTGGTGCCTGTGCTTGAAAGAAATGAAGAAACAAAGTAAAATACTTACAGAAAAGAAATGTAAAAGCCATTGAGAGGTGTGATATCGAAGAACTTTTCGAAACTTTTTTAATTTCCGTCTTTAGAACCGTTGTTGTTAATAGTTGTTATTTTACAGTTATATTATTTTTTTCTTTGTATTTCACCTTCATCTTTTTATTTTATTTTTACTAAAAAATTCAATTATAATATAGCTCATTTCTGATGAAGGCCTCAATTTATACGAACAACAATCGTAAATTTTACACAGGAAATTATGTTTGATTTTCTTCTACAATTGTTATGTTACTGTCCCTTTCCGTAAATATTATTGAATTTCAAATACATTTATGAAGAACAAATAAATTAACAATTATTAATTGAATGACATTTTGTCATCTATGAAATAACAATGCAAGGATTTCTTTATTTCATTAATTGCATTATTAAGGTTTGTTTATTTGTTGAATTTAACTAAATAAACACTGTTAGTTTTATTTCCTAGAACGAGAAAAATTACTTTCATCTCAAATATACATCATTTAACTTAGACTGGTTCCTTTTGTTGATTATAGAAAAATGATTTTAAGGCATTTACCAGGAAACAAAAATGGAATTTATTTTATATTTAACAAAATTGAAAATAACTTGCTTGAAAACTACTTATTGAAATTACTTTAATGGAATATTTGTTTTTTAAATATATATATATTATATATATGTATATATATCAAAGCGGTTAATATTTACTGGCTAATATTCTTAACAATAAATGATTGTATAATAGAAATATTTTTCATATCATAGTAAATAATTAAGAGAGAAATGAGGACCTCTAGGCAATAAATTAGTGTGTGGTTGAGAACAATTTTACAGTAATTTTAAATTGATAAACTAATAAAAGAAGTAACTTGATAAGGGATAATAGCATAACAGGAAGAAAACATTTGGCAATGAACGTCATTCAATAACCTAAAATGTTATAGAAGAAGAGTAATGAAACGATACGAAAAATTATAAAATAATATTGACGTAAGTCGCCTGAAATAAGGTTGAATAAATAAAATCCATAGTTAAGAAGAATGGGAGAATGTTAAAAAGGAAATTCTTAAATCAGCGATTTAGGCGAAACAAAAAGAACTGGTTGAAAACCTTGGATATCGGAGGATATATTTCAGCTGATGGATGAACGTAGAAATTATAAGAATGCTAGTGATGAAAAAGGTATACGGAACTATCGACAGTTAAGAAATATCATAAACAGGAAGTGTAAATTAGCGAAAGAAAACAGGATTAAAGAAAGTGTTTAGAAGTAGAAAGAGAAATGATCATTGGTGAAATAGACGGAGCATACAGGAAAGTAAAAAAGAATATTAAAAGTCAATAATGTGTTAAATAATGATGGTACACCGATTTATAATACGACAGAAAAGGTCATTAGGTGGGTGGAATATATTGTAGAGTTATACGGAGAAAATGAATTAAAAACTAGTATTGTCGAGAAGGAAGAGGAAGTTGAAGAGGATGAAAAGGAAGGATCTGAATTTAATAGAGCTTTAAAAGATCTGAATGGCAAAAAGCCTCCTGGGATAGACGGGATACCAGCAGAATTACTGCGTAGTGTAGGCGACGAAGCGATAGATAGATTATACAAACTAGTATGTAATATTTATGAAAAAGGGGAAGTTCCGTCAGAATTCAAAAAGTATTGTCATGATTCCAAAGAAGGTTTAACTACTCATGCGTCAAAAATCTTAACTAGAATTCTGTACAGAAGAATTGAGAGAAATAGAATTGACAGAAAGTGAGGAGAAGACCAATTTGGTTTCAGAGAAAGTATGGGAACAAGAGAAGCAATTTTAGCCCTCACATTAATAGTAGAAGGAAGAATAAAGCAAAAAAAAAACCGACTTACATGACATTTATAGATTTAGAAAGGGCATTTGTTAACGCAGACTGGAGTAAACTGTTCAGCAATTAAAGGGTTCAAGTATAGAGATAGAAGAACAATTGCTAACATTTACAGGAACCAAACTGTAAAAGTAGTAATCGAAGAACATACCAAAGAAGCGGTAATAAAAAAGGGAGTCTGCCCAGGATATTCCCTATCCCCGTTACTTTTTAATCTTTACATAGAACCAGCAGTTAATGAAGTTAAAGAATAATTTAGCACCGGAGTAACAGTGCAAGGTGAAAAGATAAAGATGCTACGTTTTTCTGACGATTTAGTAATTTTAGCAGAGGGTAAAAAAGATTTAGTAGATACTTTGAATGACATGGAAGAAGTCGTACGCAACAATTATCACGTGAAAATAAACAAGAATAAAACGAAAATAATGAAATGTAGCAGAAATAATGTAAACTACTGAATATAAAAATAGGAAAAGAAAAAATTATTGGGATAGAACAATTTTGTTACTTGGGAAGTAGTATTACTAAAGATGGACGAAGTAGGAGCGATATAAAATGCCGAATAGCACAAGCGAGAAACGATATTTTAGTCAGAAATATAATTTGCTTACATCGAAAATTAATTTAAACGTCAGGAAAACTTGTTTGAAAGTATATGTTTTGAGCGTAGTTTTATATGGAAGTGACTTCTATATAAAGCTACGCTTAAAACATGGAAAGAAAATAAGAAAAGATTAAAAGCTTTTGAAATGTGATGTTGCAGGAGAATGCTAAAAATCAAATCGGTGGATAACGTGAAGTATGAAGAGGTGTTGCGACAAATCGATGAAAAAAGGAGCATTTGGAAAAATATAGTTAAAAGAAAAGACAGACTGATAGGCCACATATTAAAGCATACTGGAATAGTTGCTTTGATATTTGTGGGTCAGGTAGATGGGAAAAATTGCGCAGGCAGGCAACGGTTGGAATATGTAAAACAAATTGTTAGGGATATAGGATATAGGAAGTATACAGAAATGAAACGACAGTCACTAGGTAGGGAATCTTGGAGAGCTGCATCAAACCACTCAAATGACTGAAGACAAAAAAAAGTGCATGCAAAAACATATTCGTATTCTAGCCATTTCTTTTAGGTTTTCTTATCTTTCTAAATATCTTATATGTTATCCATCTCAATCAGTCGGGAAATATAAAATGTATAATTTTACAAAAGTGAACAATTATTTTTATCTTTTTTTTGTAGGGGGGCGGGGTGGGGGATTTGAGAACGTAATTGATACTCTTGGTCTTACTATGATAAATTTACTCTTGTTTAGTTAATATAAGTAATAATTTTCTAAATTTTTATATTTACGTTAAAAATCTAATATACAAATATTTTTAATAAAAAAAACAAACTTTCTATTAAGATTGCTGAAGTCGTGAAAATTGTTTTTGAGGAAAAGTTTTGTTAAATTGATTTTATCTGTAGTCTAAGCTTATTTTAAACAACTACTCAATTTTATAATCAGCTTTCATTTTCTAGTTTTAAACGAATTTTTTTTTTTAATGTTAAGATACATGTCATTACGTAATTTTCAGGTACGTTTTCATTAGTTATTCATTTTTGTAACCATTTAATTGTATTATTATTTTCATTCGATCTTTATCAGTTGATTTAAAAAAGAAAATGATATGTTCATCTGATATCATAATGTTATGCCAAAATATATTTATATTGTAAATAACGTTACATTTTTGAAAGAAATTATTTTTGTTCTTTCTTTTATAGTTGGAATTACTCCAATTCAAATTAAATTTTATTTTAGATTTTTGAAATATCTATTTTTATTGTTAAATGGTGAAATTAAATCATTCTTCATTGTTTCGAGTAATTAAAATAATGAAGCTTAATAAATTAAAAAAAATTTTTGAAAATATTTTGAAATGTATAAATATATTTCACCAAATATGATTTGTTATGTGATATTTTAAGACATTTTTTAAAATTTTGAAATACCGTAACACAAACAAACAGGAAAGCAAACAAATATCTAGTTTGGTAAAAAAGAATTAGGTGTACTGCATGGAGTAAGAGGATTGAAAAGTTGAAACGAAAAAAATGAGTAAAACTGTTATGGAATGAAGCCAAGATATGCAAATTCGGTGGGGAATATATTTCCACATTTGATTGGTCGGTTGATACTTTCTGTGGCCCACTCCTGCCAACACCTCTATAATTTAATAGAGGTATGGCATATAGCAAAAGAAAATTCAGCCTTCTACTTTTCCTACTCTACCACCATTATTCTCACTCTCTGATTCCCTTCAACTTCTCTTGCTGTAAAATCGTATAACACTTCTAGTTCTAAAACCTACCGCATTCAATCCTAAAATTTTTATTATTATCGTAAAATGAACTATATTTGATCTGCCTATTATTTATTTTCTATTACATTTTTCAAATTTGTTACAATAGTAAAACTATGAGTAAATTCATTTTATTTTCAAAATGTTCTTTGAAATTTTATTATAAAATTTTATATTCAGTAAAATTTTTTCAAAACAAAAAATAGATTATTAGAATTAAAATTGTCAATAGGATTGATCACCTAAATAAAAGGAGATTATTAAAAGAGAAAACAGGAAAGGCCTCAATACGGACTTTACTTTGCAATGTTGTGAAGAATAGAATTTATAACTAAATTATTAATTTCTTTTACCTATGAGTCTATATGTACATATACATATATGTGTATTTTTAGGGAAAAAAAACGGCTTGAAGCTTATAAATTCGAATCTTATTTTTAATTCAAAGCTTCAAAAAATAATTTTTGAAAGTGTGTTGTTATACATTAGTGATTAAAGAGAGAATTAGATATATAATTTTCAGTATATGGTATGTATACTAAACCAACACTCTTCCAATCTATCTACCAGAAACGTCGGATCCAGCCTTTCCCTTATCTCTAGAAAAGAATTTGGGAACCCCTTTTTCTGGGATAGGATATTAGGATGTCTATATTAAATTTTTTGAAACGCAAACTGCTAGAGTATGTCAAGATTCCTGGTAGGTGGATTGGAAAAAAACCTCGTTTAATTCCCTGACTACCCAGATCGTCAGATATAACCACTCAGTTCTTCTTCTTCAAGAGTTATGTCAAAGAAAGGCTGTATGAAACAAAAGTAGCAGACATCGAGGAGCTGCTCCACAGGATTCAGAATGTCATTTCAACCATCACACCAAAAATGCGAACTTGGTAAGAAATCACCTATCGGATGGATATTCTTTGTAGATTGGTGGGGCATATGTCGAAGTGATGTTATGTAAAGTAATTTTTGTTTATAATTTGGGACGACAAGCTTTAATGTGATTTTTTGTTTCATGTCGGTATGTGTAATTTATAGGGAGATATAGTTAAATAAAAGTAGAGTATTTCAAATGGGATCCCTTTAATTTAAAAGACAGATTAATAATAATTGATTCGTTAAAGTAAGTAAAAAGTAATACATTTTTCTTACTTTTTAAGACAAAAACGAAAATTTGATCAATACAGCGTGTATATCTAAAATGTAATAATTAAGAAAAATATTAAATTCCAAAAGTGTTCGGCTTAAAGAGGTGGAAAATAAAGTTAACTTTTCCGATAAATTTTTTTTTTTTTTTTTATAAGTTATTGCCTTTTTGTGTTTACTACGGAGCATAGCCGGAACTTGTAGTCCATCTGTGCGTCGACACATGTTTTTCTCCCACCAAGCCAGCTACCAAGCAACACCCTTTTTTTTTTCTCCTTCTCTGGTCCCCTGGTACAATTAAGTATTGCTCAAACCAGGGGAATGTCCTTGCCTGTAGTGGGCCTCCCCACCCACTGGCTGTACCAATCTGATACGGCAGGTCAGCCCATCGGATCTGGATCTTTTCTTTTAAGTGCCTTAGCTTCTAACCGCCGAGGAAGCGGATACCAGGTCTGGCTCTGCCAACCCCAGTTCCCGCCTGCAACGGAAGGATCTCGGTCTTTTCTTATTTGTCTATTCAAAACGGGGTGTACCCGAAGGCTCCCCCGCCGGGTCAGGTCTTTTCTTCCTTTGCTTTTTCACTAATAACCCCGTCCTCAATCCTCGGTTTCTTTTTTACGTAGGACAGTTGTTACAAATGATACCACAGTCTTCCATGTATCCTCAGTATCAAACATTTCTGGAACCACATACTCTATTGTGAGGTCTGATATACCAAATCTTAGTCTATAATTGTCCCACGCCGCGCAGTCAAATATCATATGTTCCGGTGTATCCAAAGGATTTTGGCAAAAAATATACTCAGGTGTATTTCATTTACTTATGCGGTGTGCGCAGCTTCTAAAAACACCATGTTTCGTCAATGCCCGGTATAGATAGTGGTCAACCTCTCCATGCCTCCTGTCCCCCCTTCGTCGATATTCTCAATAAGGCAATTAGTATCTTTCTTTTTTTTTTTTTTTTACCGGTGGTGAAGGAATGCCATTTACGCACGGCTGTGTAGGACTCGGACCCAGGGCGCTATTTGCCGAGGGCTAGCTAAGAAGGTAAAGGGTTCTGCCAAGATGATGTTAGGCATATATGGCCTGCCCCATACCGACTAAACCTTCCTAACCTTCCTCCTCCTCACCGAGACCGGACCCGCAATCAAGCATTACGCAGTCTCGGGAGGTGCCTTCGGGATCAGGGGATCTGGAGTCCCCGTACGTCATCATCGCCACGCACCCGAGCAAGCTCAGGCCCGTGACAATTCAGCAGAGGGCTATCCATTCCCTTCCCTCTCCAGTCAGTTTTTTCACCATACTATGGACTTTCCTGTGTTCTCTCTCGTCCGTCTCCGTCTGGTCCATGATTAATTAGCTCCGACATTAGCTGAGAAACTCTTACCATATGGTTGCAGTCATCGTCCTCCGATTCTTGGTTACGGCCTCTATAACAGAAAGAAAAAACCACATTTACACTATCATTCAAGCTCTCATACATACTATTGGATTCTTGTCTGCGCATGTGTACCTGTGTGTGCATGCATGTGTCCACGCCGGCAGGTAAGGAGTTCCCGTGCGTCATCATTACTGCCCATCCCAAATCAGGGACGCGAGAGATTCAGCAGGGTGGCTGTCCATCCCCCCGGCTCCTCCGTGTTTGTGTTGGTGTTGCACAGCCAGAGGTTCGGGAGTCCCCGTGCATCCTCATCTCCGTCCATCCCCGCAAGCAGGAGTGAACGAAGGCTCAACAGAGGGCTGTCCCTCACCCCCAACCATCATGTAGCCGTAAGCCTTCATCTCAGGCCTCTCCTTCTTACCTCCGCATTCTTTAAATTAATAACTGCAGTGGCAAACCTGTCCAGAGCCCTCCAGTTATCAGGAGAGGACAATATATAGGGGACAACTTCCTCCGGTTCAAGCCCATCTAAGCCAGCCTCAATTCTCTGAGTATGCCACTCAGGACAATGCAGAAGTGTATGATCAGCTGTGTCCGTGGCATAGCAAAACATGCAGTTATCCGAGTTCCTGTTACCGATTCGGAAAAGGTAGGCCTCAAAAGATCCATGCCCTGTGAAGAGCTGGGAAAATATGTCATTTCACCATGCCTCCTGGTACACCATTCCTTAAGGTCGGTAATCAGCTTCTTAGTCCATTTGGCCACATTCACCGCCCTCCATCCTTCGTTCCATCTGTCCAAGGTGGCCCGCCTAGCCTCCTGCCCGTTCATGCCATTGAATATTAGCATTCTCTCCTTAATCAGCAGGTCGACAGGCGGAACCGCAGCGAGAACGCAGCGGCCTCGTATGAAACGGTTCTGTAGGCTGATGTCACTCCCAGTAAACATCGCCGGTGCACCCTCCGCAGTCTCTGTCCATTCCGCCCCACACCAGTGCAGCGTATAGTAGCGCGGGCACCACGGTGGAGACAATAAGCTTTCTTTTCGAAGGCCTGGGAGCAGTCCGTGTTGACAGAAGAATATTGAGGGACGCAGTTAAAAATGATGTGATCTGTGAACCAGCAGGCTCTATCAAAAATCACGACCAGGTACTTCAAAGATCGTTTCTCAACAAGTGTGTGTTGTCCAATCCTCAGGTTAATTACTCGAAGCCTTCTCCTTCCTGTTAGTCTTACGTACTCGCATTTATCAATCGATAGCGCCAGTCCGTGATCACCAAGCCAGTTGTTAATGGCCAAAAGCGCCTCATTTCCAGTTTCCTGCACGTCGATCTCTGTACCGCCACTGACCAAGAGAGCAAGGTCATCAGCATAAGCCAAAACTTCGGAACTCTCCGGCAGCTGCAATTCAAGTAAGCCATTGAAAATCACGTTCCACAGGGAGGCTCGAGCACCAATCCCTGTGAGACTCCTCCGTGAATCTCGAAGGTCAGTCGGCCATCCAGCGTTTCAACCGCAGCCCAGTGTTCACTTAAATATTGCCCTATCTGATGAGGCAGATATGCACTAACAACTTTCCTTCTAAGTGCAGTCATAATATTGTCCCAGGACACAGTCCGAAAGGCGGTAGCTACGTCCAACAGAACCAGCATCGGGATGTGCCTGGTCCTCCTGTTACCACTCCAGGTTTCTGCCGCCCATCGAGCCACCCTCGATGCGGCCTGTATACCAGAACGTCCACGCCAAAAACCGAATTGGTTAGGGTGCACTCCGGCACCAGCGTTCAATTCATCCTTCAGTCTCATCGAAATGAGGTGCTCAACAGCCATTTCCCATGGCACCAATTTCGCCAAACCCTTAAGTATTCTAGCTGGAATGCCATCCGGACCAGGACTCCTCTTTGATATGGCAGTTAAAACCTCCTCGACAGAGAAGCGAAGAGGCCTACCTTGGTCCACCTCTTACATATGGCAAGGCTCACAGGGAAAGAGCCTAGAGATATGCTCATAAACCCGCTCAGCGGTTAGGGCTGGCAGGTGCCTCCCAAATCTTCTAGCCACTATTTGAAACGCTCGCCCCCACGGGTCGTTATCCAAGTCTGCGCAGAGTTCTTTCCATTTTTCCTTTTTGGTGCGCTTGATCTCAAAAGC
>JAAAKQ030508373.1:9423-19896 GCA_010016005.3 Zanna intricata | reverse complement strand
ACATGAAATGACTGGCACCAGATAGGGAATCTTTTAGAGCTGCATCACACCAGTCAAATTACTGAAGAGAAAAAGAACCAATAAAATTAAAAAAAAAAAAAAAAAAAAAAACCAATTTGAAAACATCTATCTCTAATCTGTAAATACACATTTACATTAGTCTTATATCAAGAGTACAATGAATAACTTTAAAAAACAATATAATTACACAAACCCAGATCAAAGACTCCTTCTCTGAATAACATCAGATAAAAAAAACATTTCACGAACAATAGAAAAAATAAACAACAGAACTGAAAGCAGACAAAAACTAACATTTTATTAAATGTAATATTTCTTCCCTTAGGGTTTCAAAAATTGATGAAGTACACATAAGCTTGAACAGAAAATGAAAATCTTCTCGTCTTTAAAAGGCCATATTATTCTTAATACATTTATTACAAGTTGAAATAGATAAAACAGACATCCCATATTTAGGTATAATGTAATTTATGTTGTACATGTAAGTTCATTCAAACAAATGCGTAATTATTAGGTATATACAACCAAAATTTATGCTGTACTGTAATTAAGTTCTATTTGCTTCATATTGTTTATTAAATGATACAAACATTCTAAAAATATCATTCTATATCTAAATGTTTTTAATACATTATATCCTTTGTACCATTACATATTAAACAACACTTATTTCTAATTCTACAATTTCTCAACTATGAAAATAATTGTTTTTTTAAATGTTTTTCTGAACTATTTTTAAAAATAAAATTACCTTCTTTTGAAAATAATCGCTCTCTGTCGGAGGCAACGGAAGAGCAGGTGCAAGGAAATGTCTGGCCTCATCATTCATAAAGAACATACTGCGAAACATTAAATTGTTATTCATGCTGGCGGACGTTGGCTGCGGGTCGTCGAGACCATACGGCACCGGCCCGTCCGGTCTGATTCTAGCCTGTGCCTGCGCCGTCCTGCCTATAGAATGTTTAACTAGTCCACTACTTGTACTTCCGGCGCTTTCGCTACTGTGGTCGGAGACTATTGGCTCGGCGACTATATGCAGTGGTTTGCTAGGATCGTCGGTCAAATCAAGCTTAATCCTCTCAGTCAAATGGTCAGATACAGCTTTTATTGAGCGCAGAGGAGAGTTTCCCACATCCAGGTCACATCTAAAACAACAAATACGCAAAATAAATAAAATTTTAAAAATGAGAATATTTTTTTTTTGAGAAATTTGTAGCAACATCTTTTGAAAGAAATTGCAAACAAACTGACAATCCCGAGAGACATAAGAAACTGCAAGCTAATTAAGATGTTAACCTACTGTAACCTACAAATGGGGCAAAATGACCAAAACAGTCGATGCCTGTCATCTCAAAAAAAAAAAAAAAAAAAAATGAAAGGCAATTATACCAAAATTACAGCATGTGGTTTTTGCTACTCAACACAAAATCATTGAATAGTAATGTGTGGCACCAATGAGAATAAAAATCCACAATCTCTCATGGCATTGTTGTTCAGTACGGTTGTTTCTCTTACTAAGATTCCATTATATTTTTAATAATATTATTATACAAGAAAACTTTTTTTCTTACTATTTACCCTGGGTTCAGTACCTTGAGTTAAAAGATCCAGGTAAGGTCATGTTTAAGGGCACAGGATTCTCAGAGCCCTGTGTCCACACAGGACAGCAACCTGTGGACTGAGCAAAGGTTTTTTGTCCAACAGTACACAATACATGGCGTTAAGTATCTATCAGATAAATCTAGGATTTCACATCTAAAATAAAAATATAGAAGAGAATCGCTTATCTGACATACCATTGCAAAAAAAAAGCACAATCAGCCACAAGAACTGCAAGTTGTGAGTGTAGACTATTTTATTGCTTCTGACTCTTAACATGTGGCATATACGTTTACACTGTGACTCATATGTCTGTCATTCAGTTCAGTGCATTTTATCATTGTATGCGGATCAGTTTATCATCTGTTACTGTTCATGCATATGTGTCAGTGTACGGTGTGTCAATTTGACAAACATTGTTAATGTGTCTAAAAATTGAAATCTACGCAAGCACAAAAAGAATGGTGATGAAGAGAAAGCTGTGGTAAAAACTTGAGGCAATCAATAGACTGGACAAGGGAGAGACAACACTACAGAAGATAGCTAACAACTTTGGGGTTGGACAGGTAACAGTAAGAGACTGGAAAAGAAATGAATAGAAATAGAAAAATGGTGTACATCAAGAGTTATAAAGGGCGTATTAAAAAAAGAAAAATTATGAAAAAAATGTGACTATGAAAAATTAAGTTAAGCTTTGTATGTTTGGTTTACACAATTCAGAAACACAGGTGTGTGCCTATTTTACAACAAAGGCGTTGCATTTTTAAATGAATTCAATAAGGGAACCCAGATTTCATAGCAACTGTCATTTAGCTCAACCAAAGGAAGAAATGCTATGGTATCTGAGGGTTATGGTATCTGATGTTTTTGTGATTTTGGTGAAAAACTATCATCAAATTTTGAACAAACTGAAGCATTCAAGAAAACATTTCAGGAATTAAGCAGAACTGAAAGCTTAATGGGTGATCAGATATTTAACTGTGATGAGTCAGGCCTTAATTACAAAATGTTACCTAGTCTTGCAGCCAGAATTGAAGCGGCAGCTCCTGGCTACAAGCAAAGTAAATAAAGGTTGACAATTTTTACATGCAGCAAATCTCAACACGAACCTTATAATGAATGCAAAGTCCCAAAATCCAAAAATGGAAAGCCTTTAAAAACAGCATCAAAAAACACTCTTCCTGTAAAATACTAGTCAGAAAAGCGCGTGTATGAGAAATGAAATTTTCATACTGATTATTTAGGGAATTAATTCCTTTAACACAATAGATTTTGAAGGAAAATAATTTACCCAAAAAATTTGTTGCTAGTTAATGCTCCAATGCATCCTGATGCAGAGGAGCTTCAAGATAGAGACATTAAGGCAACGTTTCTGCCCCCCCCCTTCAAAACAATGTAACCCCCATATGCCAACTTATCAATCAAGGAGTTTTGGAAATAATAAAAAGAAACTATTGCAGGAAGGTATTGTCCACAGTGATAGAAGAAATTGAAGAAGGTCAAGACATGATTGAAAAATTGAAACACATTAAAGCATAGGATGTTGCTTATTGGGTTGCACGAGCCTGGGATGATGTATGCGCTATAACAACTGTCAAATTATGGAAGAAGTTGCTAGGTAATGATGAACATATGAAAATGGAAAGCACAGATGAAACAGAAACCATTCTACCTTTAGTGCAACGTATCCCTGGATGTGAGGATGCATCTTTGCAAGAAATCAAAAGTTGGATGAAGGATGTGATCAGTATAAAACTGATGAAGAAATTGTCGCTCTTGTCAACTGCGATGACAACAAAACTGAAGATCAAGATCAAACACCAACTGTTGAGCCTCACAGAATTTCACTTAATGGCGGAGTTAAAGCTCTAGAAACTGCAATTAAATACATTGAGTATAAGAAGAAACTACAGGAATTGACAAAATGATGCTGTAAAGGTGGCGAGACTTCACAGTGAAAAAAAGTAACTAAATTGAAAAATTTTTCAATCATCACAGGAAAGAACTTTTAAAGTACTGTACATACTATATTAAATTTCACATAATTCTTGACTGTAAGTTCATATTTCCTGTTTTGCTGTAAAGCATGATTATTAGCTTTGTAATGTGTAAAATTACACATAGTTTGATATTTAATAGGCTTTTTCCTGACATCCCTATTATCTAAGATTTTCACTTATCTCAGGTTCTGTCGGCCCGTTTATGTCGAATAAGCGAGACTCTACTGTACTGTTATTTCAAACTAGGAATAGTATAATTTGATAATTGCTAGATAGGATAATAAGATAATCTTAAACATACGATCTTTAAAATTATCTTAAGACATAAATAAAACAAAAGAAAGGAAATGACGGTTACAAAAATATTAATTACGTACACAATTTCCAATAAGAATTCAATCTATAATGGTGGTACAGTAAAAAAAAAGGCAGATTTAAAATGATACGGTTTTAAAATACAGTAAATAATCATTTTTCTGGATAATACAAATATTATTATCAATTATAATTATCATTAACATAAAAGCAAATAATATGTTAAACGGTAAGTATACGTATTTATGTTAAAATAGAGAAAATGAGTGAGTGAATAAAAGTTTGCGCCCAGTAAACTAATTAATTTTTATCAGCTGATCATGCACAATAAAAATTTTAAAATTCGCCAACAAAAATAATTAGTCAAAAGTCATATTAATCAAAGAAGAGCAAAAGGAATCCTTCCACAGAGCTAACTAACTTCATGATTCTGAAAACGTTAAGTAAAGACCAGTTTTTCTTAGTGCAATAAAACATCTATCAGTACAATACCATGTAAACATATCCAAAACATATATATATATATAAAATTTTTGAAATAACATTATTTGCAAAGAATATACCTTTATCATGATGTTATTTTATTTCATTGTATTATTTTATATTTATTGTTTTAAAACATTGTTAAGACAAAAAGGAGAAATCACAAGTTAAATATTAAGATAAAGAATCATAAACCAAAGGCTAGAGAATAAAATTATGAAAGATAGTTGAAGTAAGACAGATATTAAAACCAAAATAGCACAAGAAAAGAGAGCTTTCCATGAAATAAAATGAACTTATGAACAAAATTAATACCTTAGTAATTCTTTTGTAAATTTTGAGTTTTTTTGGTTGTTAATTGAAAACACCAACCTATAACTTACTAACTCTTATGTTGGTACTGAAATAACTTCAAGAGTAAATTTAAAAAAAAATTGAAACAGTATAAGTTTTTAAGTCCAAATTATTTTTCGGATTGGTTTTATTATTTTGGATTTTTTTTAAATTTAATGTTTATTATATTTTTAATTTTATTTAAAATATAGATAAACAAAAAATGCTGCCTGTACTTAAAAAAATGCCTTTAACAAATATACAGACAACACAGCTAACAAATTTTTTTAAGATTAGTTTTATTATTCTGGTTTTTTTTTTAATTTAATGTTAATTACATTTTTAATTTTATTTTAGATATAGATAAACAAAAAATGCTGTCTGTACTTAAAAAAAATGCCTTTAACAAATATACAGACAACACAGCTAACCTTCATTAGAAATAAGAAAAATAAATGCAGAGAAATCATGTTAAGTAACTTCTATAGACTAAAAGTTAAGGAACTCAACTCTACTGTACAGAAGTATGTACACTGCTATTTTATATTAATTAATATTTATTGGGAGGGAAGTTTGTTATACAAAAATAATTTTAATGGCGTAACTTTTTTATAATCTAATAAAAACAAACAACTACCAACTTATCTACAACACTTAATTTGATACATGCTTCAGAAAGTTGGAATTTAATTAAAGAATTAAATTTTCTGATAGTTTTTATTGCAGTGTTTTAAAGTTTTATTATGTTTTATATTTTTTTAATGTTATTTTTATTTAATTTTAGATATGCCTACAAAAAAGACACTCTCCATATGAAAAAAAAACATCCACTAACAAGAAAAAAATATGAAAACGTGACAATTTTTTTTAATGCACATAATATAAATAAAAAACAAAAAACATAATAACAAAATGTACCCTCGGAAAACTATCAGTACCATTTTAAGTGAACTTCTTTAATGAAATTATTTTTAAAATATTGTAAATAAATACATTTAAAAAATAAATATGCTACACCCATTTTCAAGAAGGTATTTGCATTTCTAGACACTAATGATTCAGATGCAGGATATATCATGTGCAACTGGTTAATCCCCTGAGTAATGCAGCTATCAGTATAATTATACTACATCAGGGAAAACTTATTACCAAACATTATCACATATTCAGGCTAAATACAGATTGATATACGCATCACATCTGATTGTATGAGACCTGTTCAGAAAATAACCAAACTTTATTACTAATTTTATTGATTACTGGTCCTTGTTCCCTTCAAAGTATCCCCTCCCCAATTTATAAACTTTTACCAGCAGTGTTTCTGCTTTATGAAGCAGTCCTGGATAGCTTCATATGAAATGGCCTTTAAAGTCTGTGATGAATATGCTTTAATGTCATCAAAAGTCTAAAAACAGTGTCCTTTCATCACTGATTTTAATTTCTGAAAAAAGAAAAATAACAAGAAGACAGGTCTGGCAAGTAGAGAGGCTGAGGGAGGATATTAATCTGATTTTGGCACAAAACTAACGAACTGACAAAGCTGAGTGAGTGGGCACACTGTTGTGGTGAAGTAACCATGAGTTATCTTGCCATAACTCTCATCTCTTTTGCAGATTTTTTCATGTAACTGTTGTAAAACGCTTTAAGAGCTCACACAGTTCACTGTTTCACCTTGAGGCAAGAATTCAAAATGCAAAATTCCATTAAAATAGGAAAAAAAGGAGAGCATCACTCTGACACTGGATCAAGACTGATATGCTTTCTTGGGACATGGAGATCTTTTGTTAATCCATTGTGATGATTGAATTTTTGTCTCATTGCCATAAACCCAACCTTTTTCTCCTATTATGATCCTCTGCATAATATTTCATCAAAATGGGCTGGTTCAAGATGTTGCCGACAAACATCACTCGATATTCTTTCAAACATCAAACGAGGAACAAACTTTGCGGCAACTCGATGCACGTTCAGTTTTTTCAGTCAAAATGTCATGGCATAATCCAATTGAAATACTAACTAACCTCTTCTGCAAGTCCTTTGACAGTCAATCGATGATTTGCACCCATCAGATCGTTGATTTCTGAACGCAGATTTGTTGAACGCAGTTGAAATCAAAGACCTTCTGGTCGAGGGTCATCTTCAATTTACTGATGACCACTTTTAAATCATGAAAACCATTTGTATCCTTGTGTACGACCCAGATCATCATCTTCGTAAGCTTGTTTCAACAGTTAAAACGCTTCAGAGAGTTTTACCCAGTTTCACACAAAATTTAAGATGTATGCTCCATGAATATAAACATAAACATAAATGTTATGATGTTCCTCCTGAATATCGCACATTACAAAAATTACTACTAACACTTAAATATGTTGCATTCAAATAACAATAACATGAAAACTAAATGAGATATCAACAATCCAAGAATGTGTAGTCACAGAGGAGGTTATGCAGAGCACAATGATAACAACCAGATGTCAGTAAATATTTCTGTTGTAGGGTAATTAAAAACATTCAGTTATTTTCTGAACAGACCTCATAAATTTTTGCTTTCTTCTATAAATAAACTTTTAAACTATATTAGAACAATACATTGGAATATACTGTAAACTCCTAAATTTCATCTTCCATTAAATCAAATTTGATGATTTGATGCTTATAAAATACTATAGATCTATCTGTCCTGATTCCACAACTCTTTAACTTCTTCAAATTATCATCAATAAAAAATTAGTCAATTTTTTTTGGAAAAACTGTTCTACAACTTAATATCAACATGTATGAGACTTTATTATAAATTCATTATATTAAAACTTAATTCAAGCTATTTCTTAATTTTACATTATATATTTACTAGATTAAAAAAATTACATTTTATTATATTTCTTGGTTCTTATCATGATTCACAAGAGAAAAGTGAAAAATATATATCTCTTTAATGTTTCATGATTTTTTTCTCAAATTAAACTTTGTTTTTATAGAACAACTTTAAGTGACTGTCCTACAGGAAAAATTATATTCTTTTTTCTTTAAATTCTGCTCTTTAGAAGTCTTTGCCAAATTAAAATAAACCACCAAAATTAGACTACCAACAACTTATTATTTATTAATTTGGGTAAACTTCAAAAGACAAAATTTTAAAAACAAATTGAAAAAGCATTATTTTTATGTATTAATTACAGATGGTTTTACATTTTTTTAAATTTATTTTATTTTATATTATTACAATTATTCTCGTTTTTTTTCTTTGACTGGTTTGATGCAGCTCTCCAAGATTCTCTAGTGCTAATCGTTTCATGTCAGCATACCCCTTACATCCTAGATCCCTAAAATCTTGTTTTACATATTCCAAACGTCGCCTGCCTTCACAATTTTTCCCTTCTACCTATCCTTCTTCAAAGCGACTATTCCAGGATACCTTAATATGTGGCCTATAAGTTTGTCTCTTCTTTTAACTATATTTTTCCAAATGCTTCTTTCTTCATCAATTAGCCAAAACATTTTTGTCATTTCATCCACCCATATGATTTTTAACATTCACCAATAGCACCACATTACAAAATCATCTATTTTTTTCTTCTCAGGTACTCTATTCATCATAGTGTCACTTCCATATAAAGCTATGCTCCAAACATATACTTTCAAAAATGTTCTCCTGATGTTTAAATTCATTTTTGATATAAGCAATTATATTTCTGACTGAAAGCTTGTTTCACCTGTGCTATTTGGCATTTTATATTGCTCCCGCTCTGTCCATCTTCAGTAATTCTACTTCCCAAATAACAAAATTCTTCTACCTCCATAATCTTTTTATATTCTGCGGTCCATCTATATTATTTCTACTACATTTCATTACTTTCATTTTGTTCCTGTTTATTTTCAGGCGGTAGTTCTTGTGTAGGACTTCACCCATGTCATTCATTGTTTCTTCTATATCTTTTTTACTATGTTCTAGAATTATTATATCATTAGCAAATCGTAGCATCTTTATCTTTTCACCTTGTACTGTTACTCCAGATCTAAATTGTTCTTTAACATCATTAAATGCTAGTTCCATGTAAAGATTAAAAAGTAACGGGGATAGGGGACATCCTTGTCTGACTCCCTTTTTTATTATGGCTTCTTTCTTATGCTCTTCGATATTACTGTTGCAGTTTGGTTCCTGTAAATGTTAGCAATTGTTCTTCTATCTCTAAATTTGAACCCTAAATAAATTAAAATCCTGAACATTATTCTTGTACAAAATAAAAACAGACCTATAAAAATAATGCCAATACTAAAACAAGCTGTTTCCAAATAATGAAAAGATGCATCCTTTATAAAAATAAAAAGATGCAAAAAATGCCCATGAAGAAAGTGCTACCAAAGGATACTCTTAGGATACCTAAACGCAAGAAGGATGTAAAGCATGCAGGAATTTTTCAACTTAAGTTGAAAAAATTCCAACATGTTTGCTTTTCCTATATTATTTTTTCATACATAATGTTTGATATAATTCTCTTGAACTTTTTTTTAAATACTTTAATTACCTGAACAGCATCAGGCTCTAAATGAAAAAAAATTCAATAAAGTACTAAACAGATGAAAAAAAAAAAATTTTTTTTCAAATATTTTATAAAGGCAATATAATTTTTTGTTTTAAAAAATCTTCTACCCAAGTTATCTAAGAGAAAATTAAAATGGTACTACATGAGAAACTTTATTAACATATTAAAAAAAATCATTTGGTGAAAAATAATGCTTGACCGTACCAGGTATGATCAGAAAGTATCTAACCTTGGATCATAAAAATAAAAAAATTACTTAAAATCTTCAATGACTTACCCCCTTCAAAGTAGGCCCCTACTGAAGCAACTCACTTATTCCAGCAAAGTTTCTATTATTGGAAGCATTTTTCAAAGTCATTTTGAGTGAGCATCATAAGTCTTGTCACATTTCTTTTGATCTTTTCTCTGTTTTCAAATCTCTTTTCTAAGGTGGAATTTTAAGCTTAGGAGGGAGCCATTAATCACAGGATGCCACATCTGGTGAGTAAGGGCTGATCAGACATAGATTCTTTCTTAAGAAAATCTTTTGAAAATTTAGTAAGATGTGAACAAGTTGATGTAAGTTGTGCGGGAGCAAAAAACTATTGTATCGAAAGTATCTCCCAATAAATAAGAAGTCATAAATTTATATAAAGTGAAGTTAAAAATGTAGAGCATTAAAACAAAAGTATGTTACATGTTAGATGTTATTTTAATTCTTCAAACTATATTATGTCATTCTCCTTCAAAAAAAATCAGCCTAGCATAACACTCTTACCGTAATTCAAAACAGTAGAAAAATAATTTTAAATTGTATAAGCCAGTAATTTTTACATCAAAGAAGTCATAATGCGTAATAAAAACATCCATCTGATTAAGTATGTACTTGGGTTGAGCATACTTAAGCATTTATTTTATGATTTTAGCTAATGCCAAATATAAAAATAAGGTCAAATATATAATTCTAGTAGTTTCTACGATGGTTCCAATTTAAATTACTTTCACTAAAGTAAAATATTTTTAAGTTAAATATATAATTTTATAAATATAGTAAAAACTAAATCAGTAATAAAAAATACTAAGAGATAATCAACTATTAAAAAAATAAACATACTTTATACATTCTTATCAAGTAACAGACAGTCAATCAAGTAACAGACAATTGTAGTACAAAAATATGAACTTGTATGTACAGG
>JAAAKQ030508362.1:0-19897 GCA_010016005.3 Zanna intricata | reverse complement strand
CTAATCTACTATACACTGAACAGAAATGCTAGCAGGAGCGAGACAACACGTCCGTCCAGTACAGCAGCCAGACGCAGACTTTTGATGTGTGAGTAGTTAAACTAATTGTTCTGTATTCTTCACATTTATCTGCTCCTGCTCTCTTTGGAATCATGACAATAACATTTTTCAAGTCTGAGGGAACTTCTTTTTTGTAAATATCACACACAAGTTTGTATAATCTATCTATTGCTTCCTTACCTGCACTATGCAGTAATTCTGCTGGTATTCCATCCATTCCAGGAGCCTTTCTGCCATTCAAATCTGTTAATGCTCTGTTAAATTCAGATCTCGGTATTATCTCTCTTTTCCTCCTCTTCGACTTCCTTTTTCTTCCTCTAGAATACCAGTTTTTAATTAATTTCCTTCATATAACTCTACAATATATTTCACTCACCTGTCGACTTTTTCTTTTGTATTATAAATTGATATACCATCTTTATTTAACACATTATTAGATTTTAATTTATGATTTTATTTACCACAAAATTCTCATTTACTTTCCTGTATGCTCCATCTATTTTACCAATGGTCATTTCTCTTTCCACTTCTGAAAACTTTTCTTTAATCCACTCTTCTTTCATTAATTTGCACTTTCTGTTTATAGTATTTCTTAAATGTTGATAGTTCCTTTTACTTTCTTCATCACTAGCATTCTTATATTTTCTATGATCATCCATCAGCTGCAATATATCCTCTGATATCCAAAGTTTTGTACCGGTTCTCTTTGTTCTGCCTAAGTTCACCTCTGCTGATTTTAAGAATTTCCTTAACATTCTCCCACTCTTCTTCTATATTTTCAACCTCATCGTTTTTTACTCAGACCTCTTGCAATGTCCTCCCCAAAATTATTTGTTTACCCCCAAAATCTACATTTCATTATCACTAAATTATGGTCGCTATCAATGTCTGTTCCAGGATATGCTTTGCAATCTAGGAGATGATTTCCAAATCTTTGTTTAACTATGATGGTTAATCTAGATTAAATCTTTGATTTAACTCTCTGATTACCTGTGGTATCTGACAAGTTACCACTAGATACCTTGCAGTATCACCAGGTGTTTTTCCACGTGTATATTCTTCTATTATGATTTTTAAACTGGGTGTTGGCAATTAGTAAATTATACTTCATGCAAAACTTAATAAGTTGGTCCCCTCTTTCATTCCTTTTGCCCAGCCCATATTCACCCACAATATTTCCTTCTTTGCCTTTTCCAATGCTTGCATTCCAATCTCTTACTAATATTAAATTTTCATCCCCTTTTATGTGTCTAATTGCTTCGTCAAATTCTCCATATTCACACTCCACTTCATCCTTATCATGGGCACTTGTAGGCATATAGATGTTAACAATTGTTGTCAACTTAGGATTTATTACAATGATTCTATCGCTAAGCTTTTTAAAATGCCCTTCTCACATCCCTATCTTCTAGTTCATATGAAACCTACTTCCTGCCTCTTAATTTATGTTGAGTTAATTATTCTAAAATCACCTGAACAAAATTTGTTTTCCTCTTCCCACCAAACCTCGCTAATTCCTACATCTACACTCAACCTATCAATTTCCCTCTTTAAATTTTCTAACTTACCAACCTTTTTTAGACTTCTAACATTCCACCTCTCAAACTCTTAGAATGTTATTTTTTAATCTTCTGGTGACCCCTTCCTTAGTAGTTCTCACCCGAAAATCCGAACAACAAACTAGTTTACCTCCAGAATTTTTTACCAAGAAAGGCGCCTCCATCCTTGATTTATGAAAATGCAGAGGGCCACATTTTTTTAGAAAAAATACAGATGTTTTCCAATGCTTTCAGGTGCGCAGTACTCAAAAGATTGAGAGATGTTGCTATGGCCGTTTATGTCCTCCTGATCTAAGCCCTTAACAACTACTGAAAGAGCCACTGCCCACTTTCAGGAAGCATTCCTTAGTCTGACTAAACAGATAACTCTCTGATATAGCACCTTCAGTCTAGCTACTCTATCACTGAGCAAACAAGCCCCCTAACCAACGGCAAGGTCTCACGATTCGTATACGAAGCAGAAAATTCTACGGAAACTATGCATCATAATCATAAATCACCAATAGTGAACATGTTTTGTGTTAATTTTCATGAAAAGTTTTTACAACTCAAAGAATTTATCTTTTGATCTTAAGCGAATAGTTATGCCTCACTCGCATTAGATAATGAGAACTTGATTGTCATACAAAATGAAGCTCTGCCTGACTGAACATTATTTGAAATTATCTGGATCAACAACTTCCCAAATCATTTATTTTTTTGAATGGCACTTGTTTTAATTATACTTACAGATAGGGTTGGTTACAGATTTTAAATACAATATTACTACTCACTTGATTCTATCCTTCAATTTGATGCTGTCCTTTATAATATTTTTAATAAAACCAACTTCACCTCCAGGAACTATCAATTCTGCAGAGCTTCCAGTGTGAGCATTCTTAGGTGGAAGCCGATGACCAGATCTATCTTTAATTTTGTTATTCATGAATAACGAATCTGTACTACAAAAGAATGGCGGATTACACATACAAAAATCATAACTAATATCCTCTTCTAATACATCACAAAGAAACAAATCTTCTCTGACCTCTTTCACTGAAACAAAAAAATAAAACATGTATAACAGTTCTTAAAAAGAAGTCCTTGGCTCTTTATCTATAATTTAAAAATTCATTATTTAAAGTTGGATATATCATTGGAATCATAACATTACTATAATTCATATATGTATATCATGAATGTTTAAGTTTAAAAACATGATAAAATTAGACTATCCCTCCAGAAACAATTATATAATGTACTTTCAAAGTTCAGTTGAGCAGGAAATAATTATCAGTTGATTTCTAAAATGAAAAATCTTCTGAAAGACAGCAAAATATAGGTGACGAAGGACAAAGTAACATAGGGACGGAAAAGCAAACGCACAAGAAAGGAGAGCTTTTATTTAGCAAAGGAGTCTGTATAAAATGTGAAGTACAATATGAAATACAGATATAAGAATGGAAAAGATATTCTTAAATATCCGCATATAAATACACACATTAAAGATATTTAGTATTCCACATTTATGTGGAATGTATCGCTATGATAAACTGGATAAACAAGTAAATAACTTCTAAAACTAACTGGTTTACAGTATTAAAGTAGACTAAATATTTTGAAGAAATGCAAAGAAGTACCAGATATTCTTGTCTGTAAAAAGAACAATTATTATATTAAGGGCTAAAGAAAGAAGACCAAGTAAAATCTTGATAAAGAATTTTGAATTAATAGTATTAATTCATAGTATTTGTCCAATTATTAAGTCAAAACACAACCTAATACTCCTCTCTCTCATAGTTTTCTCTTCTTAACTTAATTTTAATTTAAAATTATGGTATTAGTGTAGTTGATAACACATAATACCATAATGGTATTATGGTGTTAATGCTATGGCATTTATGGATTATATGTTTGAAAAATATGGTTTATAACTTAAAATTTTTAACAGTTTTTAAATAACACTCCACTTTAAAAAAATGTTTGCAAGTCAACTTTTACTAAGTCAAGTTTCTTAAGGACCATTGCTAAGAGCAATTAGTGTCATGCTTGTCAACACGCAATGTGATGACTGTGTTTAAATGGCGTGGAATCATCATATTAAATGGCATGAAAACACTTAGCACTACCAGTAGCAATCTCTGAATAATCTTGATCCAGAGCAAAAGCTACCTAGCTATATTTTTTTAATATCTTTCCCTTTAAAATGAATTGTAATTTTTAAAAAAAGCTGGCAAAGGATTGCAAAAATTTTCTGGGACTGTCTCTTATGTTCAATAAAATTAATAGTACAGGAAATGAAGCTTAAAATAAGGCAAAACCTCGCAATTTTTTTGAAACAGCATCGATTTGCATGAAAATTTGTGAGTAAGTTCAACTTACCCTACACTTCAAAATCTAATTGAGTAAAATTTGGTACAGATGAGTTAAAAAATGATAGTTTGATGTTCGAAACATTAATTCAAAATATTTAAACCCTTACAAGTTCATTTTTGAAGGATGAGAACTACCCCTAATTACTAAAATCTGTAAAAAAACTTAAGATGAGCAAAATTTGGTTCAGATGAGTTAAATATGTAAGCGTCTAGCGTGTAGTATACAAAATATATACCGGTAATGATATTCATTGTGCTCCGATTTGTGCTTTTCGAATTTATAGAAAATACCGGTAATGATATTCATTGTGCTCCGATTTTTGCTTTTCGAATTTATAGAAAAAAATGTAATAAGTTTTTTAACCATTATTTATTTATTTTTTTATGATAGAAACATCATCAAAAAACCATTTTTTTGATTTTTTCTATAGCTACAAGGCTATATAAATTAAATCCTTTTAAAACCCTTAATTTTAAAAGGGGATGAATTTAAAGGGCGAAAACAAGGTAGTGCCCACTTGAAAATATATGTTCTCAACTGCAATAAAGAGAGTTGAAAAAGGCCAACGACTAATTTTAATTAGGGTGTTAATTAGAGGGTTGTTTCCACTGAAAAAAAGGAGGGATCAACTTTATTTTCATCGTAACTCACTCACTTTTCATGTTAGAAACGTTTTTAAGAAAGAAAAAGAAAGGTCTTTTCAAATACCTTTAAAAAAATTCTATAAGTTTTTCTCAAAAAATGCATAGTTTTTCTGTTATTTGACAAACTCTCAAACTTAGCATTTGTCGAAGAAGTGCTAACCTTTAATAAGTCATAGCTCGATTTGTATTAGCCGTACAGAAAATATAAAAATGCCATTTTGTTTGTTTTTTAAAAATGTATATTTTTGCTGTTTATAGTTTTTTTGGTAAAATGAATACTTTGAGTTACTCGTGAAAAACCAATTAAAAACAATTTTTTCGATGAAAAATTAACACTTTTGATCGCAAATAACTCTAAAAGTATTAATTTTACAGAAAAATTGTATAGAACATTTTTTCTTAGAATTATTTTTTCTATTGATTTCTGTAGTCAAAATCTAATAAAAAACTTCCTCCCCCGAGATGGGGTGGCAACTACCCCCGGGGTTAAAGCGTACATTGGCACCATATAGATTTTGATCCTTGGTCTATTCCCTACCATCTGTGAAAATTTCAAGTAAATTGATGCCGTTTCAAAAAATTGCGAGGTCAAAATCTTCGTTAATTGTAATTTTCGTTGTAAATTTGTAAATGTTGTAAATTTTGTAAATCTTCATTGTAATTTTTAAAAAAAGCTGGCAAAGGATTGCAGAAATTTTCTGGGACTGTCTCTTATGTTCAACAAAGTTAAGTTGTTAAAATTTATTTAATTTTATATTAATACAAATATTATTCAACTTTTACGAATGGAGATTTAACAATATTTAGTGCCAAGAAGTTAATAATTTTGATAAAATAAATTAAAATAAAAACTGTAAATGTTATTATCAAATATAAGTTATAAATGATTAAAAGCCTGATGACAAAAGTCCTTTTTTTCCTGGATACCTATATAAAAAATATTTCTGTTTTATTGATTCTCCTGGAACTTCTTTTCCTGACTGAGGGCTGGACTCTTGTGAGATTTAACAATATTTAGTGCCAAGAAGTTAATAATTTTGATAAAATAAATTAAAATAAAAACTGTAAATGTTATTATCAAATATAAGTTATAAATGATTAAAAGCCTGATGACAAAAGTCCTTTTTTTCCTGGATACCTATATAAAAAATATTTCTGTTTTATTGATTCTCCTGGAACTTCTTTTCCTGACCGAGGGCTGGACTCTTGGTTACAATACTCATTTCACCATACTGAATTTCCCCACTTTTAAGCAACACAAATAAAACTATGTAGTGAACTTCAATTACCCCATCTCTTATGAACAAGAATAAAAATGTCAATTTAACTGGTTTGGATGACCAGCTGTAGGGAAGCAGATTTGACTCACAATTGTAGAAATTCAAAATGTTTGCTAAATATTTGAATCTGATTTGACCCCCTTGATCAAATTACATTTTTTAGTATTAAATGTATAACAGAAAAAATATAAACATTTTTAGTAAAATTTTTGGATCTCAATTGTTCCTAGACCAAGTAACATTTTCATCATGAAAATTATACTGCGTTTAGAGTATAGCTGCTAAAAAAGAAAAATTTTTTCCTATTTGATTCCCCTTATTTTTTAAAAATTAAAAAAAAAAGGATTTGCAATGTTGTCTACAATAATACTAGACACACTTGGATTCTTAAAACTGAAAATTAAAAGCTCAAAAAAAAAATTTATTTTTGATACAGATTCCATTCTGCCCCAATGTTTCTGAAACCTAAAAATTTATTTATTGGGAGGAATTATTTACTTCAATAAAAGGGCAAATTTGATGTAATGTTATTAAAGTTAAAAAAAATTACAGTTTTACTAAAAAAATATAGATACTATAATTTTCCTCTGTCTGATGGGAGTTATAGAAAGCCAAATACCAACTTTTATGGTCAAGAGTAGTTCAAGATATCAGGCATAAACTGTTTAGGAATAATGTTGAATAATCACACTACTACATCCAATTGAGTTAGAACTTAGGAAATTTACATAATTTAAGTATTTTCATTGTAATAAAGTTCCCTCTCTCTCTTCCCTTTTTTTTAATTTTGTTTAAAATTTAATGGAATCAATATCCCATTTTATATATATATATTCCAGACATATTAGTTATTAATAAGTCTTTTAGGGTTTTTTAGTTATTATATGTCTTTTAGACTAAAATGGTCTTGAAATGTCAACAACTGTAAAACCTCATTGCCCAAAAATTTTGTTGACTGCCATACTTTCTCTTTTAGAGCTATGCTTCTGCTGCTGCTGCAGCAGTAGAGTTATGATGGGAAAAGTAAATATATTACAAGATAAAATTCTATTTTCAACATAATTTTGTTTATTCCATCATTTATTTATTTATTTTTTTTTTTTCATAGGTGCAAGTTTATTATAAGTAAGAAATTAATTTATAAGAAACCGCATAGAAGTTCGGTTATACCAGGCGTGGCCAACAGTTTTTGCCTCCAAGCCGGATTGAAAAGAAAACTTTTTTCACGGGCTGAACAAAATATTAAAATTAAAAAATGTTACAATACAAAACCAATTCATTTAGTAAACAAAATTTTATTATGGAATTTGTTTTACGGTTTATAAAATTAGGCATTAATAAAGAATTTACATTTACAATGATTGTGAATCTTGAAATAATTGATTTTTTTTTTAAATATATATTTTTATAAATTTTTTGCAGGCTGCATAAATTCATTACGCGGGCCAGATCTGGCCTGCAGGCTGTATGTTGGCCATGCCAGAAAAACACTAAGTTTCATATATAAAATAATGAATGGAAGTTTAGACATATATATTTATGTATTTATGTACATGTATATGGATGTACAATTTTTTTTAAACTACAAAACAAAATTTTATAATATGCTCACCTTTGATAAAATTTTGTAAACTATTGATTTCAACATTTTTATTAGCATATTTAACATTTAATTCATCAGCTTCAGTGGCTAACATATACCAATTATTTTTGCGTGCAGCAAGTAACGCATAAATACAACTAGCACCAGTACCTGTAGAGATACATAATAATAATTAGGAAAAAGGAATTTAATATTATATCTGTGTTTTTTTTTTTATTCATGTAACTAATAAGTAAGTATTTATCAGATTATAAATAGTGAAATCAAATTACTTGAATTTTGCTATCAATTCCAAATGATAAATACAGAGAGAAATAAAAATTAATTGATACAATATTCTCACTGAATATCAATTGTATAAATCTGCTAATTTAAAATACTGAATTTCTGGTAAATGTTCTGTTTGTTAATAAAATTATACTAATTTTCACTTTTATAAATCCACATTCAGTCGAACAAATACAGAGGTAGTAGACCAATATATTTTATTTCAGCCAATGCATTGGCTATCATAAGATGCACCATTGGTACTCCAATCAATATTACACACAACCATGTGAATCCAGTGGTTTCTTATTTATGTTTGAACATTATTTATTGTATATTTTTACAAATATCTTGTGGTTTTTGCAAGACTAACCGGGAATAAGGGGATGTTTACTGGTACCGATGTGATCTATATAAATATTAAAAATTATGTAAAAATAAGAATTGGTACATAATAGTAATTAATAATAATAATAACAGTTACGTTACTAATGTAGTTCATGACAATCACAAACAGCAGACACCACTTCCAGTTCATTGTTTCTAATATCTTTGCTCTGAAGAGATTTATGCATAGATTAGCTTTGAAGTGTTTTAATAAAATGCTATGCTTTTCATAATTTATTAAATAAAATCATGCTTATACAATATTATTTCTTACTATTAAACAATATTATTTCTCACAAGCCCTCAAAAAGTCAAAATAAGTTTTCAAGAGACGAAAATGGATGTCTGATCATTTTTTAGCGCTATGAATTCATGTATAAAATTTTAAATTATCCTTTTTTATATTTGTGAATGTGCAATCTTAGCTAAAAAGAGTAGTCCATGAATTTATAAAAAACATCCATCTCTATCAAATCAGATAACAGAAATACTACCATAGAAATTCAAAACTAGCAGTGTTTAGAAACAAAACTTACCAGGTAGGCCTAAAGCACATATGCTGAAAATATGGAAAGAATTTGAATGTCTTTCTAATTTTCTAATGAAGTCCAAAACATTCTGTTCATGGCGAGTCACTAACTAAACATTCCTAACAGCACTGGCCGTGATGTTGTTCAAATGACAAACTTTGTACTTATAAACTGCAGCTACTCCAAAAAACTAAATTAACTATAACCTAGAAAGAGCTCAGTTTGTTAATGACCTTGTTAGACTTTTTCTCCTGATGAAAATTCATATGAATTGGCAAAATTGATCTGCAACTGTCCAGAAATAAATGCCTAAAAACTGTTAAAATATATAAAATCTTTGACTTTTAAAATGAATACTCTTTAATTGTAAAACAAAGATTACGAGCATTATTCATATCAAATGATAACAGTATGAAATTTCCAAAGATTATCATATATACATACCAGGTAAATCAGTACAAAAGCTCATACAAGGCTAACATAAAAAAACTACACAAATTCTTTTTTTTTTCATCTTTTATGACCAACCACATAAGATCACTTTAGTCAGTCCATTATCCAAGTCTCTTCGAAGGGACTGTTGGACCTTGCAGTCCTCTCAGTATTTCTGCATACATTTTGATCTCCATGCCCTCTTTATGGTGTTGAATGTTCATGTTATGAGTTTCTTTCTTTTGAGTGTGAAGCGAGTGGTTTGGTCCTTGATATTTTAGTTTAATTTCATGTTGTCTGTGGTCTTCTGGTATAAGCCCAATTCCCTTCACATCCTCTCCTATTTCTCTGATCAATCTACACTCTGCTTGGTGTTTTTCAAGTTGAGATTGTAATGTATCAGCTGTTTCAAATCTTGAATCATGCATCCTCATGATGTGTCCAAAGAACCCTAGCCTCCTCTTATGCATGGTATCAGTAATGGGTTCTAACTCTTAAGTACACGACTTTGCCAGGGACAATCCACCACTGCCTGTCTTTCTGGTACATTTTGTTGATGCAGGCTATTCCAGTTCTTTCAGTTTTTTGAAGCTTTTCAGCTTTGATTGTTCATTCAGGTGGATACATTTCTGCTGCGTATATGGCTTGCAGTTTTATATGACTGTGTTGTAGTGTTTCATTCTTGCATTTTTGAATAGATATACTTCATTGTAGGTGTACCAGGTTAATTTTTGTGCTTTAGGTAGTTTGAGGTTTTTTCGATTAGGTTGTTTGTTATTTCTCAAAGGTATTTAAATTGGGTTACTATTTTGACGTTATTACTGTTTATGTTTACTTCTTTTAATTACGTTGGATTTTGGAGAATAATTTCTTCTTTTTAAATTTGCGAATGATATTTAGGGATCAATTTTATTGGCAATGATTTGAAGATCTAATATCTTAACTTTATCAATGTCATTTGCTACCAGTGCCAAGTTGTTGGCAAAACCAAGGCAGTTTGTTTTGATTTTATGACCTATATTTATTTTTGAGGGCATTTTTTGAGCCATTTCCTCTATCATTTCCAGAGCACAGTTGAATAGTAAGTGGGGAGAGTCCATCACCTTGGCGGTGCTGTTTTGTTCTCTTGCAAGAGTAAGCTTCTGAATTTCACTTTTGACTTAGTTTGTCATGAGAGTTAGTTTTATTATGTTTATTAATTTGGGATTCAGTCCAAGGTGTCTTGAGTTTTTAGCAGGAATTCTCTATGGATGCATTCATATGCTTTCTTGAAGTCTACAAACATTATCACCATGTCTCTACTTTTTCTTTTGTAATCAATTATTAAGTTGAGACTCATGGTCTGGTCTGGACAGCTCCTCCAGAGTCTGAAACCTGGTATTCTTGTAGTTCTTTCTCAGAGTTGTAAACGGATCCTGTTAATTCTAGAAACATTTTGCTTGTTGTGTCTAGAAGTGAGATTCCCCTGTAGTTGTAGAATTTGTTTTGTATTCTGGTAGTTCCATTCTGATCCCAATTTTGACAAGCTGTTGAATTGTCAGTTTTTGCTGGTCTTCCTGCGTAATTTCAAATATCTAAAAAGATCTGATCTTCTCCCACTGCTTTGTAATTCTTCATCTCACCAGTGCTTGGTAGTCTTCTTTTATTGTGGGAGAGTTGATGTTTTCCAGTGGTGTTATTGGGATAATGGTTTTTACGAGTTCTGTCAATTCTTTGCAATTTATGAGTTTGTTGAAATATTTAGCTAGGATTTACACATTACTTTTATGGTTTAGATTATGGTTTTCATCCTTCATTAATAGGGTTGAGAGTTCATATTTTTGGAGATTTTTTAAAATGTTTTGCGATAGTCTCAACTGTGTTTTGTTGAATTATTCTTCTACTGATTTCAGTATGTCTTTATGGAATTGTCTTTTTATTTTCCTTAGGGTTTGGCTGATTTCTTTTCTTTGTTTTACTAGATTTGGAAGGAGTTTCTGATTTTTGGGACTGGTGTAATAGCTGTGGTTGATGTCTCTTCTTCACTGTTTTGCTGCATTCACTGTTCCACCATTGATGCTTTTTATGGGGTTTTATTGGAGGCAATTCTTGTGGGATTTGTTTAAGTTTGATGATCAGGTCTTTGAGTTAATGATTTTTTTTTTTTGGTAATTTTCATTCTTGATTTTAGGGTAGGGTCTATTTTTCTTTTAGTTTTAGGGGCTTGGTTTGCTGCTTCCTTCAGGGGGAATTTAATTTTAATCATGTGGTGATCTCAGTCTGTGTCTACTCCTTAGAGGTCTTTTACATTGAAAACCTCTTTATTGGTAGTTTTTGTCCATGAATACATGATCTATTTGCCATTCTCCTTTAATGTAGTAGAGAGTTTCCAGGTTTTGAATTTTTGAGGTTTCCTCTTGAAATATGTGGATTTTGAGATTAGGATGTGGTTTCTGCAGAAATTGATGAGTCTCTGATTGGTTTCATTTTTCTCTTTTGGGTGGACCATTTTCCTATGATATCACAGAATCTTCTTTCTCTGCCTAGTTGAGCACTGAAGTCTCCAATTAGTTGTTTAATGTGATTTTTAGGGATGTTAGTTATGGTCTGGTAGTAGGTCCAAGAAACAGTACAGTCTTTTGGAGATTTGTTTTTATTATTAGTGAGAGTATGGATGTTTATTATGGTGCAGATTTTTGTTAGCTGCTTTTAGGGTGACTGTTGAGATTCTTGGGGACTGTGACTTGAATTCTTGTATGGAGTTTTATTATTTTGAGGCAGACTAAAAAGCCTGTTTTTAACTATTGGATACTTTTCATCACTCTCTTCCCAGGTATACCTTTCTAAAGTCTTTATCCTTAAGATTCCATGACATCCTGGTCATGATTTCTTATTTCCTGCAGTCCCATGATGAGAATTTTGTGTTGGTCCATTAGGCCAGTTATAATTTTTAGATTGCCAGTCTGCACGAGCAAATTTACATTGTTTGTAGAAATGTAGGCGATTTGCTTATATCTAATTTTGAGTTTTATATTGCTCTTGTTTGTGTGTCGAGTGTTTGGGCATTATAATGATTCCAACGCTAATTATATTCTTAGTGGCAGCTCACCGTATCAGAGTGCTGCCTTCTTTGAACTCAGGTGTTGCTTGGTTCGGCCAGAGGAGTATTCCTTAAAGCACCTTTACATGGTTGACTGTCAAGGGAGTCATCTGTGGTGGAACCGAGTCAAGTCCCACCATATTTCTGGTGGTATACAACTCTAGATGTGATCTAGTGAGGTTATAGTGGTATATGACTTGGTGATAGATAAAAGTTGTGAAATTTGTTTAGATTCAGTTCGTTCAGTTCACCTTACAAATTTCTCCAATTTGTTCTGAATACATCCAGGCACACCTTGTGGAGGTTGGATTTGACTTTTGTTAACACATCTGCAGTGGTAAGGTACATGAATGGGGAATTAATCTGTGCTTGCCTTCATTTGTGTAATTCCAGTACAATGTAGAATAGTAAATTATTTAACTTAACTCTCGTGCTGTACAGGCCTCACTGTTACTGTATTGTACCTGATGATTGAGCATTATGGTACACAAGGTGCCATCTGTAATTAACATTTTCTTTTCCTTTATTATGAAAAATATTTTTTAAAACAACTGTATAGTCTACAATATCTCTCAAAACACATGTGAACTAAGTCTAGTTGAAACAGTTCTTTTATAAATATTCTTATTTAGCATCTATAAATAATGAAATCAAAAATAAGTCAATTTTTTAATTATTTAATAATCTGGATGATGTTTACAAGCAAGAGTATAAACATTTTATGTGAAGTGATTCAGACCGAATTATCTGGAAATAAATTTTACGTTTTGTCTAGAGTTTATATTATTAAAATATATGTATAATGGATTTTTTTTTAAAGAAAAATATTTCAATATATATTTTATGTAGTAACAATTAGATAAATCAAAACACTGAGTAATGGATTAGGTGGCGTAATATACAAGGGTCGTCCACAAAGTAACTGCCTTTTACGCGTAGCAGGAGAAGTAGTTGGGGTAGTGCCGCCATTCTGACATCACTGTGTGCAGTGGCTCAGTACGCTTATAACTGTGCAAGGCGGAGTATCATTTGATCGTGCGTTTTCAAGTTAAAACCTAAAAACATGAGTGCAGCAATAGAAAATCCCGCCAAATGTGAAGAGCGTAGTGTAATAAGATTTCTTTGGGCAAAAAATCAATCAGCAGCTGAAATTCATCGTGAATTGTGTGCAGTTTATGGCCCAAACATTATTAGCGAAGGTGTAGTCAGTCAATGGGTACGATTTTTTAAAAATGGAAGAACAAATGTTCATGATCAGGACAGGAGCGGTAGACCATCTCTTGTCAGTGATGACTTTGTAAACAGAGTGAATGAAAAAGTGTGCGAGAACCGCCGGTTCACTGTCTTGGAACTTTCCGATCATTTCCCTGAAATTTCTTGCAGTCTTTTACACGAGATAGTGACAGAAACTAGGCTACTACAAGTACTGTGCTTGTTGGATACCAAAACTGCTTACTGATTAGCACAAACTCAAAAGAATGAGTTCTGCCATAGAGTTTCTTACCCGGTATAACCTTGGAGGAGAAGGATTTTTGAACAGGATCGTTACTGGTGATGAGACTTGGGTAGCCTATGTGAACGAAGAGACAAAACAGCAGTCAATGCAATGGAGTCATACAGATTCTCCAAGCAAGCCAAAGAAAATGCATCAAACTTTATCAGCGAGAAAATTGATGGCTACGGTTTTTTGGGATGCTAAGGGTGTCTTGCTCGTTGATTTTATGGAGTGTGGTACGACAATAACTTCTACAGTGTATTGTGAAACATTAAAGAGACTAAGACAAGCAATCCAAAACAAGCGTCGTAGTCTTCTGTCATCTGGTGTCGTGTTTGTTCATGACAATGCTCGTCTTCACACAGCTCAAAGAACAAATGAACTTCTAGCCAAGTTCAAATTGGAAGTTTTTGACCAACCCCCCTTACAACCCTGATTTGGCTCCCAGTGATTTTCATCTGTTCCCATACATGAAGCAGTGCCTTGCATCTCAGCGGTTCGCCAATGATGAAGAGCTTCAAAACGCTGTAACAGGTTGGCTTCGGTCACAGGCGGCAGATTTTTATGCAGAAGGCATTTTAAAAACTGTTAAACGATATCACAAAGTGCTTGAATTTGTTTGGAAATTATGTAGAAAAGTCGTAGTTTTAAGATGTATAATAAAATTTTTGTATCTCAACTGGTTTAATTTTTATTTCAAAACAGAGGTTACTTCATGTTTGACCCTCGTAATTAATTTAATAATAAAAACAAGCATTATTTATAAAATTAAGTAATATGAATGCTTTATTGAATAACTTATTGAACAACTTGTGATAAAATACAAGAAAAGGAAATAAAATTGCCAGAAAGAGATTAAAAACCCTGAGTTATGTGATACAGCACAATGTGCAACGAGCGAAAATCCAAAGTTAAAAACACTTCAGCATGTAGATTAAATTCATATAAAAACAACATACACAGTACAAAACCTCAGGACAGGCCAATATGTGCCGTAATACACAGTGGGTAATTACTATACAGCATCATAGTTGGCTGTACATCAAGATGGTTAAGTTCTCTATTTTATCAGCCGCAATGAATGTGCTAAAGTTATTTTGTAAAAAAGTTCAATCAAGTCCAATCCTAAACAATACATCCACAAACATTTTAAAAGTTCAAAAAGTTTAAAAAAGTCCAATCCTAGACAATACATCCACAAACATTCTATTTAACATTGTAAAATGCACTTTATTCAAATGATTGATTCCTTCACAAAAGTGTTATTATTATTATTGGTAATAAAATAATGGATGAACTAATAATTTAAAATGTTTAATTTTTTTAATTTATTTTAAAAAATGAACTTTTTAAGTTCTGAACACTACATATGAAAAGTGGCCACTCTCAATTCACACATTCTTCAACTTGAGTTTTTGTTTTTTATTAAATGTCCACATGAATGGAAATGTGATTCACCACTCATTAGCATACAGTGAATGAATGTCTTCATTAACATTTAGAGGATTCAAAAATTGAAAACAAAAACTCAGAATAATTCAACTAGTGTCATAATGCATGAACTTCTTGAATTTTCTATGTACGCATTTGTAAGTTGTCATTAGATGTATTGTAGACCTTTGTTGAAGACCCTCATTCATTGACTTGGTAAGCTGTTTTCCAATATGACAGTTATTTTTCAGTTCAAAAAATTTCTAATTCAAAGAGGTTTCACCCTAATAAGCTACACTTAGTGCAACAACTTTCGGAAGATGATTTTGACCGCCAAGTTGAGTACTGTGATATTATTCAGAAATTAGACAAGACGCAAATTTTTCTAATTTTGATAATATTTACTGATGAAGCACCTTTTATGCTAAATAGCCATGTGAATAAACAAAATTATCGATATAATCCCAGATGGATGTTAGAAGCTCAAACAACAAGAAAGTGAACGTTTGGACGGGAATCATTGGGCATTGTATTGTAGGGCCTTTTATTTTAGATGACGATCTTACAGGAGATGCTTACTCCAACTTGTTAGCTGATAGGATTTTACCAAATATCCAGGAATATGTTGGACAAGAATTAAATGAAAACATGAGGTTTCAGCAGGATGGGGCAACACAGGGGATGGTAAATTTTAACTAAACCATTTCCAAATTGCTGGGTAGGTTGTAGAGGAGCCATAGAATGCCTTGCCAAGTCTCCAGACCTGTCTCCTCTGGATTACTTTTTTTGCGAGTACCTGATACATAATGTTTACAAAACAAAACTGGCAGGCATTGATAAATTGAAAAAAAGAATTGATGAATCTGCTCGTGTACCACCAGACATGATACAAATTATAAATGGATATTACTTGAGCTTAGCACACTGCCAAAGGTGTAGAGGAGAAGCATTTTGAATAGCTATTGTAGAATGGTATGCTTTTAAAATTTATTTCAATAATTTACAACTGAAAACATTTATTTAAAATGTTAAAATAAATATTTTAATATTTAAAGTAAATAATATCAGTTGATATAGCAACTGTTTGTGCAGCGCTTTTTACCTCGTTTTATTGTTAACACAATTTTTAAGTCATTCCAACTTTGAATTCTTATATCTAAATAATGAAGGCGGCATTAGCAGAAAAACTAGTCACCAGTTATTTTTCTTGTAAAAGTTTAAAATCGAAATTATGTGTCATACGTCCACCTACCTATTTAAAAAAATTAAAGTTTGATTCAATATAGTGAATCAAAGATAGCAGACAAAAATTACAAACAAACTCTCCATAATGCAGACCTTTTTTAACTATGTAGAACCCCTTTTCTTTCTGCCTCCAAATACCTCTCAGGTATGCAATATAAAGCTGTTTTCATACTTAATATGTTTCTTAGCTTCATTCTGTTATCACTTGTTGACACATTTTGGAACCACTCCATAATCAAAAATTATTGTACTGATATATTTAAATTTCTGTTATTCTTTATATAGCGTTTTGTCAATGTTATGACCTTCTTGTTTATTTGTTATTAATGGTTATACTTATCTTTTGATTATATTTTATGTATTTCCTGTTTTCAATAAATTGAGGTTTTGAAAAGGACATCCACTTGATCTGTTCATTTATGATGTTTTATTGTTTCTTTTAACTTGACTTCTAGATTTTCCAAAATATACATTCTTCTTTAACACATTTGTGAACTAATTTCATAGATTCTTCCATTTTCTTTGAGGTATGTCCTTTTATTAAATGCGTTGCATAATTAGAATCTTGTTTTTTGATTTTTAAAAGATTTCATATGTTCATTATCTTAATTTTAATTTTCTTCGCTTTTGTCATATATACAAAAAAAAAAAAAATATAAACTGCATTTATATTTTATTTTATATATACCATTACTGTTATATCTTTTTCTTCTATGTTGCTATTAAAAATCTTTTTTGTATATTATTTATATTTATAGCCATTTTTATATTATATTTACTGAAGAATTGGGTAAATTCCTTTCCCAATAAATGTTAACTTACTCCATTTAAAAGTTTCCATATCATTTGTTTATTTTAATACATTTTTCAGGTCATTTCTTTTTTATACCCATTATTTTCTGTTATTTGAAAAATAGTATTTAACTCTTTCTTATATGCTGACTTCTCTAATGGTAATTTATGTATTCTATCTGTCATGTATCTAGAAGCTGCTAATTTATCCTCAATTAGGAGATTCGAATTGTAAGCTATGATGTTATCTCTATAGGTTTCTTTTCTATATATTTCAAAATCCAGATTATAGATTATTTTTATAGTTAGATCTAAATATTAATAGTTACATCTTTCACTTTTTCCATTGTATATTTAATGTTAGTGAAATTTCCTCATTTCTTCCAGAATCTTTTCTTTTTTACTTACTAATAGAGTGTCATCCTCATACTTAATATTCTAAACATCTGTATTTTTGGTATATTTTTTTATTTTATATATATATTTCTTCTATTTTGTCATGACATTTGGTTTTCTTATTCTATATTCTGTAGGAATACTTCACTTATATGTGTAAGTTGTCAAAATTTACAACCTAAATCAAAGAGAACAAAATGACACTACAGATCACACCCAGCCAGATAAATTCTCTGCATGCATGTGCACATGCATACACACAAACTTGTTAATAAAACATATCAACTTACCAATATCAATTCCATGTATATCAGTTGACTTTAATTCGGGAGGTAGATTAGCCAAGAGATCCTCAATCCATAAAACATAATTCAATCTCAATGGAACAGTTGGCACCAACCTATCAGAGGGCAAATCAAGATCCAAATCAAAATCTTTCTTTAATAAGAGCTTTGTCAGCACAGATAAAGCTTCTTTATTCTTGAAATCCATTGTAACTTTACCATCAAGATTCTGCAAACAATAATAAATTGCTCTTTATTTCTGAGAGAAATTATTTAAATTTATTTAAACATAAATAACAGGCTTTTTTACTAAATTTTACTTTAGAACAACAGTACAATTCCTATTAACCATAGCAGACAATTTGTCTTCTACCTTATTAGATTCTGATCAACATTAATCTTTAAAGTATTCCACAGGTTTTTGTGACATATCACATGAAGCACAAAGGATGTTATACAGACTGAATTTGATCTAAAATTCCATACACAATAATAAGCAAGGGACAGAATTTAAACTACATAAATAAATCACATGCGTGCTTGCATCTGTACGTGCACACGTACACGCGCATGCACACACACAAATACAAAAACTAGCACGCACACGTGCGCACATGTTCTTTTGACATAGGCACAGTAGCTGAAATCATGTTCCTGGAATAAATATTTAATAGTTTTTAAAACTGCAAGCAGTCTGTTACTAAATATCGTAACACATATTACATACTTTAATAGTACAGGATTCCAGCTCATCTGCAGGCTATATAAACAACAAATACAAAATAAATCATTCATCGACCTCGATAGAAATAAAACATCATAGAAATTAGAATATAAGAACTATGAACATAGAATAAAAATTTAAAAATATCAGTACAATGAAAAAAACAATATCTACTAGCATTAAAACTAGTACTACAAACAGTACACTCTCAGAACACAAAAAAAAAAGTGATAATAAAAATCTATGCCAAGAAAAAATCAATTAAAAAATAGCTATTACAATAAAATCACATTTTAAAAAAGCTAGGAAAGTTACATAATTCTGGCTACTGAGGGGATCACTCTTAGCAGAATACTATTAGGGAGGAAAATTATTAATAAGCCCTAAGCTTTAAGAAATCAGCTAGTGCTGGTTGAAAAAACTGGCTTTTAGTCCTGGATGTTGAAACTGGTTAAAAAAAAATTAGCAAGAACCCACTGTTAAATTATGAGGCTGAAAGAAACTTTGTCATGAGAGAGTATAACCACAAAAAAAAATGCTCGTCCTGAGGGTTACACCCTCAAAAGACTACTACTTAAAAGAAAGAAGATCATTATACATTTTCATTGTAGATTTCATTTTATTACGAAAGAAAAGAATTACATAAAAACACGTTTCTACTCTTTGACTAAATTTTTGCAATATGGGACTCATGGTGACCAAATTGATCTGTTCTTTCACAAATTGTGATCAAAATTAAAAGGCACCAATACCATAAAAAGAAATAATTGTACCAAATCCAATCCAGGGATATCAAGCTAAAAACAGACAAACATTGCATGTACTTACATAGACTTTCTGGAATTTTTCAATACCAAAGTTGTACTTTCTGGTTATAAGATGGGGGGGTCAAGACCTACATAAACCCAACATATATAATTTGGCCCAATTAGCATATTTTCAATAATATACATTATACAACACAATATAATACAAACAGTAAATTTTTTATTTTTTTTTGTCTTCAGTCATTTGACTGGTTTGATGCAGCTCTCCAAGATTCCCTATCTAGGGCCAGTCATTTCTTTTCAGTATACCACCTACATCCTACATCCCCACCAATTTGTTTGACATATTCCAACCGCTGCCTGCCTACACAATTTTTCCCACCTACCTGTCCTTCCAATATCAAAGCGACTTAATCCAGGATGCCTTAATATGTGCCCTGTCTCATCAACTATATTTTTCCAAATTAATCTATTTTCATAGATTTTTCGCAAAACCTCTTCATTTGTAACTTTATCCACCAATCTGATTTTTAACATTCTCCTATAACACCACATTTCAAAAGCTTC
>JAAAKQ030508351.1:4924-16248 GCA_010016005.3 Zanna intricata | reverse complement strand
ATATATATACAAGGCAGTTTATAAAAGTTTCCAGTTTGTATTTAGAAACATTTTTGCAACCTATTTATTCTTAGAACATCCTTCATGAAGTTGCCATCTTGAATCACTTTCCTCTTAAAATCAATTTGAAGAAAGTTTACCAATTCTCAAGCGTATGGTGGTTTCTCCAAGAAACATTACATTGTCATGTTGATGCATTTTTGGAGAATTTTTGAGAAATCATGGCAATTCACACTTTTATTCCAACTTATAATTGTATTTTTTTTTTTTTTTACTTTGAATATACTTAATGTTTTTGTTTTCTACCATATAGATGGGCATTCATTATGAACTTCAAAACTAAAGTGACTCATGAAATATTTTCCATTATTTCTTCATACAGCTTTTCAAGCAAAGCTAACGTCTCTTATGATGGTTTTTGAAACAAAACACAAAATTTGAAATATATTTTTTCTCTGTGTGTAAGTATGTACGTGTGTGTGTGTGTGTGCGCGCGCGCACGTTTGTGTAGATTGACCATCAAACAGAATTTTTAATTTTCAAGCTGTTGTTATTTTGGCTATACTGAGTTTATAAGTATCAGTTCTTAAACTTTTCTATAAGTCAGTGGCTGTTACAATAATAATTTTTATTAATGCATTTATAATATAAACAAATGTAATTCAATATGAGAACCGGAGATAGAAGATAAAATATGTCTGTTAATAATGACTTCTGTTCAGCTATTCTATTTCTCAGATCCTTTTTAATGTTGATAATATAAATGCATTTTTTAAAATTTAAATACACATACCCACAAAGTATCTCTGAAATACACAAAAAAAAATTTGGGAGCACATTCCTTATATAAAAGTATCCAAAAATTTTTCAAGAAACACATGTCTTAAAGTCCTTAATTTTCATCTATCTATTTTTTGCAAACAATAAAACAACTATGAAAAACACCAAAAAAAGAAAATGAAACATCTTTGGATATATGTTTAAGGAATTTTTTTACTTATTTTTAAGTAAGAAAACCATTACCAAACATTTTCCATATATTTCAGGTACATATCCGTATATATTTCATTATAGTATCAATTGATAAATTTCAATAGATGGAATTACTTTTCAAAAGACAATTTGTGCCTATTTTTGGTGATCTGAGGAAATCAGTTTGTCAATTATGATTTCTATTATGATAATCAATGTTTATCTTCTTGACATGTATTACAGGATGATCATTTAGGTATCAGGTATAATAGAACTATACTTATAACAAAGGTATACAGGTAAGGTAAGTCACAGGAGGAATAGATAACTGGGGCAGGCAGCTGTATTGTACATAAAAAAATTTAAAGCCAGTAACCATTTCAATAAACGTAAGAAAAATTATTATAACATTTTCTTCACTTATCACATAACTGTAGTAAAGAAAGAGTTATGTTCTGATTTCCCTCTTTCTTGCTTTAAATGTGAAACTGACAAAGAATTAGATTATTAGTGCTCAAAAACATAACAGATTAGGAATCAATTTTATGCCCTTAACAGTGGACTGAATTGGTTATAGTTTTTCATTAAAGAATAATGAATATTTTAATAAAAAAAAAATTTGTTTGAACATTTTGTTTTTGTAATATATCTTTTGTTTGTTTCAAATCCAGAACCTTCTGGATGAAAGAATGAGATGCTATTATGCCACTACAGAGGTTGAGATTTATTATTAATAATTACAAATATATTAATTATCTGAAATTCATGTAATTTTTTTTTTCATTATAATCTCTACCAACTCCTAATTATTTTTTGATTTTATTCATGAAAATATGAAACAAATTTTAGTTAAATATATTAAATTATTTTACAGTCTACCTTGCTTAATTTATAATTTAATGAGTGTAAAATCCATTCTAAAGAAAAAAAAGCCTAAAACTGGAAGAATTTATCCTCCACCATGTAAAGCTAAAATTTTTTCAAAAGTAGTACCTATCCCATCTATCTGGATATTATTTGAGAGGGTTTATTAGAGCAATTTTTTTATAATAATAATCATTTACACCAAATAAAAGTATTTTTTACAGCTAACAGAAAATAATAAATGAAAAATTAGTGTTTTACGCTTTTATCCTTGAAGTAACTGATTAAAAAATTTTAATTTTCAGATTATCTCAAAAGTAAATATCATTTTTACATCATAATTATTGTTTGTATTTTCAAGATTAAAACTAATAGCAAAATTACTTTTAATCCAATTCAATAATACTTCCTCCAAGAAAAAAATATTCACATTAACATCAGATATAAAAAACCAACTGAATTGACATCTTCGACATAATATAAAGAATCATTAATATAATCATTAGTTACTGTATTACAACTTGTGCTTGTCATTTTCACTTGCATAAAAATGTAAAACAACACAACCTATGTCAATATAAGTGTATAAACACACCTAAGCACACACTTTAATAAATAATATAAACACTACAACAGTGTTAAAAACAGTTATGTTATACATTTTGAATAGAAGTATAGATCAATAATATGAACTACATATGGTTTTACTTGACACAGAAGTGGAACAGAAGAAGGTACAATATATCATATATATATATATGATATATTGTATTGTTTATATATATATAAACAGAGAGGAGTCTGAAGGGTTCAAAAAAATGTAGTATGAAAAATTCAGAATCATAAATCAAATTATGACTTCAAAAGCAGTGTTTCATTGATTTAAAAATGATTGGATCATAAATGCACATTTTATTGATTACCCTCAGCAGATTATCTGCTAATAATCTAATTTTATTCATAGATTTCTAAATATATTTAGTATTGAAAATAATACTTTAAAACAGCTGTTTTCATTGCTAAAGTAATAGGTCAAGTCATTATTAAATAAAGAATCTTAAAAATAAAATTAAGTTAAATATGTCTTTAACGAAACAGTTAAATATTATCTCAATAATAATATCTTTTAATAACAATAAAACAAAACTAATAATATTCATTACCCATAAAAGAAGAATGGAAAATACAAACTAGAGTTAAAACTAATATTCATTGCAATAAAATAATTCTTCCATTTTATCTACTAAAAATAATACATAAATACAGCAAAAAATTACCTTAGTTTTTTTATATCATCCTTACAAAATGCCATACTTCAGCAATTATAAGGAATGAATTACTATAGGGATAAGAAAACATTTTTAGTTTAAGTAACCTTTTTTGTTACTTAATTAAAAATCAAAATTTGAAACAGAGTACGGACACTATACAAAAAGATCCACACACACATGCGCATGTGCATACACACAAGTTGTTACTTATCTACATAATTACTTTAAGATATAAACCATCCTAGTAAAGGCAATTACTTTTATACGGATTTGAATACTAGGTCATGGATACTGGTGTTTTTTGGTGGTTGGGTTTCAATTAACTACACTTCTCAGGAGTGGTCGATCTGAGATTGTGCAAGACTACACTTCATTACATTCAAACATATCATCCTCTGAGGTAATATCTTATGGTGGTTCCGGAGACTACCATACAGAAAAAGAGAGAATATATAAACCATGCAATACAATTATAATTTTTGTTAACAGAAAAATAAAAAAAGACATGGGAAAAACAGAAAGAAAAAGAGAAAAGGGGAAAAATTCTTCCGAATTAATAAGTTTGTTAATATATTCTGGGAAACAAAACTGATAAAATGTTTTTGCAATATTATATTTTACATATATGTAAAATCTAAAAATATGTAGCAAAGTGTTAAATCTCATCCAGAGTAGTTTTGTTTTGTAGCATTGATATATATATGATTTTATCAGAAACAGTTTCCCCCTTCCCGATATGTGAAGTTTAAATGTAGTGATAAACTGTTAAAAATTTACAGGTTATTTAATATAGTTTTATAGCTATAAAATAATAACAATAAAATGCCTCTACTATTTTTATAGAATATAAAAAGTTGAACTGTGTGAAGGTTGAATTTTTAAAACAGGACAATGATGTAATAGTTTTAGAAAGTTAACTATAATATTCATACATCTGTTGCAGTATATTTTGAAGAGTCATAATTTATTTGTATAATCATGAATAATGTATGATACAGAATAACTTAAACAAATTCTAACATAAGAATTTTTATTGATAATATTTTATATAGAATTACTAATATAATTGTATAACTAGGCTTATAAAATAAAAGAAAGTCAAGTAAATTATAAAATGGTATTTATTAGCAAGTAATGCAGTGTAAAATATACTTTATAAATAAGTTATATATTTTTTTTTTAAATATTGGATTATTATCTTAATTCTGACAAAAGAAGCAAATATTATTTATATATTCCATTCTTACTATTCTGTTATATCTTAGGAATAATCAGCCTAAGTAAATTAAACTGTTTATTAATCAAGAAAGTGAAATTACAAACTGAATTGTCTGTGAACATCTTTTGCCCTTGCCAGTTAAAATAAATTCAGATCTTTTCCTACCAATTTGTTTTAATTTGTAATTCCATCTTTAATTTTTACTATGATCTAAGTCTTCTGAAACCAATTCAGACAATAAAACCGCTTAATATTGAACATTTCTTTTCTAAAGTAAAAAATAAACGAAGACAATTCTGTATATATAAAATACAATTGATTCTTTTAAAATTAAAAACCAATTGGATGGGTGTGTGCATCTACGATGCGTGGCAAGATTTGAACGTGACAACATCTTCTCGGACTTAGTGTTTGAAACGGTTACTGTCGCAATTAACGAACAAAATAAATTGAACGTCTTAGTACATATTTCTTTTTAAAGAGTTCATTCATTTTTGATAATATTTACAACTTTAGAAAATAATTTCTAGGTTAAGGATGTTTTGATTGAAATCACTAAATATTTTACCTCAAGATATTATTTATGTGTCCTCAGCTGGGAAAGTTATGAACTGAAACGAAGACATGCGACAGTAACCAAGAGCGTTCGAGTGCACTCCGATCAACAGAGGCCTAAACATGCACGAAGCCCGCGTTACGGCTTCGGGTAACGGATTGGATTCATTATTGAATTTCGGTGAATGCCTCCCAGCTCTCACCGATTTATTAGACGTTGTCACATCAAAAAAAAAAGAAAACAACGAATATTTAAAATCACACTGACCTCAGTTGGAGAAAATGGTCTTCCATAAGGCATATTGACCATCTGCTAAACTGTAAAAGACTGCTAGATACACCAGGAAGAAGGAGAGAATTAACAATGATTCATATTAGGAGACTAATAAGGATATTAATTAAACAAAATTAATAATTACTAATTTGAAAGTATTTAAATAGAAACCTATTAAGAAAAATAAAGTACTGAGTAAATATAATATACTAAAAACTAAGATTGGATCAATATCAAATGAGATTAGATAAGAAAATTAGCAAAAATTACATCTATTACATAAATTTAGTGGTATCCATTTCTTTTTTGAGCTGAAATTTTGCATGAACAGTCTTTATACCTGGAAAGTACATAAGATTACTGCCATTAAATAATATTTCACCATTTCAAGATGATAGCCATTTTAATGGTTTACAGTAACAATCAAATTACATTCCTTGCCAATATTCAATTTTACAATGGCCAAATCATTGCTTTAATTGAATTCAGAGACCACTTTCAGAACTTAAAATTAAATTTTTAACAAAAGAGGTCTTTTGTCTTTTTTTATATCTCTTTCAGTTATCAAGAAAGAAGCTTAAAAGGTGGGATGGTGTACGGTGCAGTGATTCAATCGACACAGCCACTGCCACTGTTACTGTGTGTGTGATACTAGTGGCTGCACCTGCCTCTGGTTACTTGACAAAAAAAAAAAAGAAATGAATTTCACTCACCTACCTTATGATATTTTTCAGGTAATGCTAAGAATCAGGCAAAATACTCTTTTATCTGTATGAAGGGTAATCGGCTATAACTACTATTTTTTAGATGGGGCTGACTATTCTGATACCTCCATACTTTAGATCACTCAAAGTTTTGCGTCCTATGCTGACCAAATTGCTGCTCAGAAGAAATTACAATACTCCGATAGTGAAACAGTTCAATTATAAATTGAACAGGTCTTAATTGTTGTTTATCAATATTATTTTCATAAATATGAAAATTCTTCTGTCAGCCTTGGAATTTTGTATTCACCCTTCCTATTTTCCAGCAAGTATAATAAATTTATTTATTGCAGCAATAGAGTTACTAAATAAAGAAACTAACTTATAATTTATTTGAGATTATAAATAGCCAGAAAAATAAGTATTATTATTATTTACACAGTAATTAAAACAATTACAAATTATGTATAAAAGATTAATAACATACTTTTTCCTGAATGTAAATGTCACCCATTCTGCAGTGCATATGAATTTTGTTTTCGTGATGCAGGACTGGATGAAATTCTAACAATGTATTATACTGACTAAGAAAAATCTCAACTGCATCAGTCAAGTGTGAGCTCTCATGCGTATGTTTAGTGGATTTTTAATTAAATGAATAATTATACAATCATCAATAGAAATATTGATTATTATTCCAATAATAATAATTAATTCATCATTAATTTCTACATTCATATATTTAAATATATTACTACCATCAATAACAAAAACCACAGAAAATAAAATAAAATAAAAGAATAAAAAAATTAAAAAAGAATCAATAATAGTAGTAACAGTAAATATTCTAGGGATTCCGCAGTAATATTAACAAATCTTAATTAAAAGACTGACTAGAAACCTTAAATCCAATGAAAAGGATTTAAGTTAAAAAAACTATTAACCTTCAAAGTCGAAATTGCTTTGTTCTCGATTTGTTATAAATAAATTTATTATAATTTTTATAAAAAAACCATTTCTTTGAATTTGATGCACATTGGTACAACTACTTTTCCTACCAATTTGTGATTTTATTTTTCCCTGTAAAATCACTGTATATACTACATTAAGGTGTACATTAAAGTTTTATAATATGTGTTCGTGAGTATTGCAGCAAACACTTTAATAAAAGTGCCACACAGTTTTGTACTAACCATCCAGACAGTTTCTGTTACGTTTGTGATGGGGTAACAAATAAGTATCAGAGAAGAAATATAACTGATAATGAATGTACATGTTATTATATGGGTCAGGTGCAGTAGAAATGTGATAAGAGTGAGAAGTGCAAAACCACACAATTGAACTAGTGTATTAGAGGAATTTTAAAAGTAGTTCATGAATCCCCTGCCACAGCTTTGCTCATGCTATATCCATATAGAACTTTAAAAATTGGAAATAGTTTTTTTTATTAATTATCAATAAAATAAAATGTTTAATTATAAGATGTGTTACCAAAATCAATTTTTAATGAAATCAAGATGATACTGAAGTTGTTCAAGAACTACTTTGTTCCCAGCAAAGCAAAGTCCAGGAGTTTCATCATTCCATTTTTTGCAATGGTTTCATATTTTAATCACATTACCTTCTGAATATCATTCAAATTTAGACGTACATTGTTCACAAATTATTTGAGAACACACTAGCATATATTCACATTGTCTACAATCATAAATTGTAGTAGCCCTAAAAATTCTTCATACTTAGGGGATATGAAAATATTAATACCAAATTGAAAATTGAATCTATGCTAATTCTGCGTATGGCTTCTTATCCTTATGGAACTTCTTAATTCAATAAATGGAAATCTAGAGTGCTACTTTGCTTGTGTGAGGATTCTTGGAGGTCACCGCCAGATTAGAAAATGACATTAAATTTAGTAAAATAATAACTTTCTGAAGAAGTCGATTTTGATATCAAAATTCAATATCAAATTATCAAGACTTTGTTAAATCTGTAAATAGTTGTCATTCCCTTTTTTTTTATTATCAAACTAATTTGTTTTTACATAGAATAATACAAATTGATCTTTTATAGACAAGGACATTAAATTCAGTAAATTATACTACTGAAGAAGTCGATACTGACATAGGCAATATCTGTCAATTTAGACAACTTAAATTTAGCAAAAAAAGTTCTAGTTCATTTATCTACACATTTTTTTTTATTAAGATTTAAATAGTAATGAGACTGGTAAGGTTAAAAATGTAGTAAAAATTTTGGAGGTAATCAGAAAGAGGCAGTTAAAATTTTGTAATGATTGGTTCAGTAATTTTCAGAGTTCAGTTTTTTTATGGGAAACAAACAAAAAAGAAATCTCTTTATACAGTAGTAAGATAATTGTACTTTACAGAGTATTATTTGTTGTTGTTAGGTTCTAAAATACTACTGGGTTTCATCATGCACACTATATACCACCTTTTCCAGATTTCCTACAAGTTGGCGTCATATGTATTTTCTTTCTGATGCAAAATCTACTTATTATTTCTACCACTGTCAGCTTACCTCTTATTTTAAGTCATCTGTCTTTTCTGTTCTTTTTGAGTGTATGTATTCTTTCAAAAACATTCTTTGGTAACCTACACTTTTACAATCATATTAAGTGACAAAACTGCATTCACTATTTCCTCTCAATCAAATCCAAAATAATATCCTGCAACCGCATTCTTTTTTTAATCTCGTTCCTTATCCTACCTAGATATATGACATACTCGCAAAAACATCATCAGCAATTTATTTCCAGTGATCTTAATTTCTTTACTATTTTCCCCTCTCACAGCTCCATACGTCACATAGCACTGCTTTACATATCAACCTCTTTATTCTATTACTGATGGTATTATTCCATATAAGAGGAAGCAGCCTTTGTATTAGTGCCTGACCTTCATTTATATGACACCTAATGTCATCAGGAGTTAAAATAACTTCTAAATATTTTGCTTCTAATATTAATTAAATAGTTTTAGCATCTAAGATCAGATCTCTTCCACTATATATTGCGATATTTTCTGCCATATATTAATATAGAAAAATATATAAACAAGATAAAACTGACCCTCACAAACACTAAGTCATAGGTAAAATTCAGAGGCAAGCTCTCGGAACCATTTGAGATCAAAACAGGACTGTGCTAAGACAATCACTATTATTTTTTGTGGCTTCACTATTATTCAACTATGCTCTAACAATGGTAATGAAGGAATGGCTCAAAAAATTCCCCAAAAAAAGTAAAAATAGGCTGAAAAATCAAAACAAACTGTCTTGGTTTCATCAATGACTTGGCACTGCTAGCAAATGACATCGAAGAAGCTAAATCTCAGATATTAGAACTTCAAAACATTACAAATAAAACTGGCCTAAAATATCATTTGAAAAGACAGAAATTATATTCCACAAACCAACAACATTAAAAGAAATAAACATAAATGGTAATGAAATCAAAATAGTAACCCAATTTAAATACCTCGGAGAAATAATAACAAACACCTAAACAAAAAGACTCAACCCAAATAAGAAACAAAGTAGCTAAAGCTCAAAAATTAACCTGGTACACTTAAATAAAAAATGTCTATCAATAAATGCAAGAATAAGACACTACAGCACAGTTATAAAACCAGAATCCACTTACGCAGCAGAAACACTCTTCCACCTGAATGAAAAATCAAAGACAGGCAGAGTCCAGAAAATTGGAAGAAATAGAATCAATAAAAAGTACTAGAAAGGCAGGCAGTGGTGGACTGTGCCCAACAGAGTCAAGTACAAAGAGTTAGAACATATTACTGATACCATGTATAAGAGGAGACTAGGATTCTTTGGACATATGAGGATGCAAGATTCAAGACTTCTGAAACTAGTACAGTACAATCTCAACTACAAAAATTAAACAAAAAAACCAAGAACAAAAACACTCGCTTCAGATTCTCAAGATAAAAACTCATAACACAAATATTTCCAACACTAGAAAGAACACAAAAATCGGAACACATCAAAAAGTACTGTGAAGACCGCAAGGCCCAAAAAGTCCCATTGAAGAAGAGAATTGGATAATGGACTGACTAAAGTGAACCTATACGGTCATAAAATATAATAATAAAAATAGAAAAATATTAATATATTTTTCTACACTAATAGAGAGAAGAATCACTTTTATAGCTCCACTAATGCCTTGGCATGTAAGATATGACATATATTCTTTGTCTTCTGATGTTAAAGATTGATCATCTGTGAAGAGCATTATATAAACATTTAGACACTTCCAATTCCATATATTTAGACAGTTCTCTTAGCCCAATCCTTCAAAACCTCCTTCAATTACTTTAATATTTTATAAATGACTGAAAATACAGGAAAAATCAAAATAAAAATAAAACAAACAAATAAAACAATATATTTAATATTTCAATACATTGAAAAGAGTAAAATAAATTCTATAAATTACTTTTTATTTTTCAAACAAATGTTTATCACTATTACTTTAATTACTATTATAATACTGAAATCTCATTAAACTAGACTTCATTTGGGAGTATATCTCCAAGTATTTATAAAGTACATGGTTTAATACAATATTAAAGATATATTGTACTTATTCATCATATTCAACATATATATATGTTTCCAAAATTCCAAAATTGAGTGAAATAAGACATTTTTTTTTAAATTTATAATAAAACGTTCAACAAAAACTAACATTAGAGAACACCTAAAACAATATCTTAATACTTTCTTCTGGATAAAATATTTAAACTTAACAATTGAATATAGTATTTAATTAGAAATATTTTTTTTGTAAATCTATGTATAAATTAATATATTGCTTTATACACACATGCACACAGCCATAGATTATTTTACTGGTTTTTGATTACAATATTGTAATAGTATCACAAAGACCGGCTGGATCGAGTAAAAGTTAAACTTCTATTCAGATCAGTCCTGTATAGAGAATTGAATTCTGGTCTAAACTAAACAAATTTCTATATAAAAGTAATTTTATCATCTCTATATTTACAATATTAAAATACATTATACACAATCATTGAGAAATTATATCAGAAGTTTTTACAGGCTAATGTTCTCAATTCTCGGTTAATACAAGTTACATTTCAATACTTTTATATAACATATCTAATGTGGTACTTCATTTTAGTGTATTATATAGTTTTCAAAATCACTGAAGGAATGCAGTAACAAAAAGGTAATACAATGCTGTACAAAATGGTATATTTTGAGTATTTCTAATTAATTTTATTTCTTATGTAATTTGAGAATTCTTGATTATGAATATAGATTTTTTAATAACGTGAAAATATTGCGACACTGTACCAAATGATATAGTACACAGAAATGTTTTTTTTCTAAATATAAGTAAAATTAAAAACAAAATATGATTAAAAGGTCTATTGTTTTGAACAAAAAATATTATTATT
>JAAAKQ030508350.1:0-39857 GCA_010016005.3 Zanna intricata | reverse complement strand
AAATGATTACCATAGAGAATATTATATATAACAGCTTTTTAACAAGGAAACATTGTGTCGGAGTCTTCTTTGATCTGTAGAATGAGCATCTTATTTACTTTCACAACCGATGAAACAGAATAGACAAGTCTACTATATGAAATTAATTTTTAAATATTTCAGAGTTTGGAGCTGCTTTGTGGTTAGCTTTTCTTTGTGGACGGGAGTCTGCCTCAGAAGAACCTTAGACACATCAATAGGATTTCAAACCTCTTCTAAGACATAATAGCTGCATAGGCTGTATTGTAGCTGTATGAGTCTGCCGAATAAATATTTTTTAAATAAATAAGTTATTTTCTCATAGCTTGAATTCAAGACTGAAAATATTAATAGCAAACTTAAGAGAGCTTTATTTGTTCAGTATCTGTGTTACTGTAATTATTTATTTTCTTTTTTAAAGACAACCCTGCTCTTATTTTTCTAACTTTTTTTTAGTGTTGGTATGTATGATTTTGTTATCAAACACTAGCAGCAAAACTTTTTCTTGTTTTGTTGGTTTCCCAAGGTCTTCGCTTGTTCTCGAACAACCGGTAAGAGTCTTTTTATATTTCTTGTAGGCGTTTTAGTCCTTCTTTGAAACTTCTTAGCACGCAATGCATATGGGGACCAAATTATTTTTCATTTTGCGAAGTGTATTTCTTCTTCCTTGATCGGTTGTAAAAGATTATTCCCCTCTATAACTTGTTCTAGATTACCTTGATTTTCTAACAAATTATTATCTATAATTAGTACATCCCTTTGATCTTCTCACAAGACTTTCGCCTTATTCCTTCTCTGAACTTGATTTTTCTGTATTAGTGGACTACTCATTCGACAGCACAAAATCAGGGTTTTCGCTGGAATCACCAACGATACTGCTAATATCACTATCGGATTCTTCTGGTCACACACTAAGTAACTTCTATATTTTATCACCAAGATCTTGATCATGTGAATCTAAAAGGTTTGGCGACCGATTTGACGATCCATTTTCTCTCGTTATTTCCAAAGAAAAATAAAAGGAATAAAATAGTTATACAGATATGGATAGCACTGAAATTATTTACGCAATTTATACATAAACAGTTGGGTATATCACATACACGGCACAAACCGCGTAAACCGAAACTTCCGGTAAGTGGACCACGACGCAAAATACGAAAACAAAAACCCTAAGTTTTGTTTGTAAACAACAGTATGTCAAGGTTAGCCGGACTCTTTGGCGCGAGTGGTAGCGTCTAGGCCTTTCATCCGGAGGTCCCGGGCTCGAATCCCGGTTAGGCATGGCATTTTCACACACACTACATATTAATTATCTCTACCTCTAAAGCAATACCTATCGGCGGCCCCGGAGGTTAAAAATAAAAAAAAAGTATGTCAAGGTCAAACGAGTAGCTCAATATGAACAAAAAGTGATCTGACAAGTGTAGGAGTTGAAGGGAGGAAGGTATTACGAAGACGAGTCGTAACGGTCAATCAGTGCTGCTAATATTAATTAATGAAATTTCTCTGGGCTTGTGAGACCGGATTTCGGTATAAGTGATGATAAAAATAGATAAATGAGATAAATCTACTTACTTTTAAGTTATTATCCACTTCCTCCTGTATGGGGGTGGCCATAGTACGCATGTTGATTCTCATTGCAGATTCTGGAAAAAAAAATTATACAATAAATAAATATTGATTAATTAATAACTTACGAAATTACTTACGTAATTTCGTAAGTTATTACGAAATTTCGTAAGTTATTACATATCATATAAAAATTATATGATTGTAAATTAAATGATATGTAAATTAAATGAGGTATAATAAAACAAGTGTTGTGAAACACAACTGTTAAATCAACTCTCAATTATTTTACATTTTAGGATAAATCAGATCATAGCTTTGATCATGAGCTTTGTCCAAATGAGGTTTGTCCAATAAAAACCTTGCATTGCAGTCATATTTAACTGCGTTCTAAACATAAAATAGTGCTGTCAAATTTAGTGAACTTCTTTAATAAATAAATAAGCTTTTATTTGGTTTCGATTTTAAATTTTAAATATAAGGGATTAAATTACACAAAACCATTTTGTATATAAAAACTAACATTTGAATTGCTTGTTAGTTATTTCTTCATTGTTTTAGGTTTTACATTTGGAACCAGCCAATTACTGAGCGTAAGCCTCTCCCTCAACATATTCTCACGCTCCTCAGTTAATTTTCTCAGGGTCCTCAGAAACGCTGCTCAGACAGCTTCAATATTCTGTGGAGAACGAATATCGGCAGGCCACTCGCGCTTACTCTCAAATACTGTTAAATTATATACTATTACATTTTTTGTAAAGTCTTTGTATTGTTTTAAATGAGGGCGACCAACGAATTAGAAAATGTGCAAGAATCCGTTTTTGTGAAAGCGCCATACTTTTCGGTTTATTAAAAAAAATGCACATTTTTTACGCACTATTCAACAGGCAGTCTTCCTTTGTCAGCTATCTTGGAACGATGTACAAACAACGCACTCGGTAAAAGAAGAAACTAATATTCATGAACAACTTTCATTCTGCCAAAATAAAACACTTTAATAATTATTAACCTAAACAATTATTGCCAAAACAAACGCTGGATCATTTCGTGCATCACTCTGTATTTCTGTGAAATTGTTTCTACCCTTTTTTGATGAAATGAGAATTGTGACTGAGGCATTCATACTTCAAAATTGTCACTGTTGAGATAAAAAATCTAGGAAGTATGAAAACAGAATATTAAATGTTTATTTATAATAGAGTCAAATTAATTTATATATTTGTTAATGCAGTCTAGTTTTGAAGTTTATTTGATGAATAATTAGTTTTTGTCCTTCGGTGTTAGAACGAGGTACGGAAATCTCGCTTACGCAGTACGGTTAAATAGTTAAGAGGGTTACAAATTAAGAATACATGAGCGAAAGTGTTTAGAAGAAAACTACAGTGAAGGTGGTAGCAAAGATGAGTTAAAAATTTGATAGAAATGTGTACTTGGGACATTTGGATTGGTGGAACTCTGACGGAGGTCAAATTGATGACTGTAATATGTAACCAGAATTAGAGAGTCAGTAAGATAAACTCTGGTAATGCCCATCAGAGCTAATAACGGAAGGAATGTGTGGCGACAGAAATCGTCACAAGGTGAAGGTAGGTGTCTTCCACAAGGGGCATATCTTCTTTTCAGGATAAGCATTTCTCTAGCCAATGATCGTTGGATAAATAATTTTTTTTAATGGACTTGTTCGGCAATATCAAAGTTTATGAATCGTACGTGAGACAAGGTGTTACTTAACAATCTAATAATTTACTTTTCTGTATTCAGTTTACCTGGTTGTTACTTTATAATAGATTTAAGGAACCTTTTTTTTCCAAGCATTTCTCACCTTCATTATTATTCTACATATTCTTGTAATTAGTTAAAAAATACTTATACTAGTAATACTAATATTAGTATAATATTACTTATTATTTATTAGTAATACTAATACTAGTTAAAAACTTTGAATTTTTAATTAATAAAAGAAAGAAAATAAATACAAGTAACGTTAAAAATTATTTAAAGAAACGAAAAATGGTTGTTTCGTAAGAGGTAATAACACAAATACATCTCAATAATTTTTTTGAGGGATAATGAAACAGCCAGCTATGAAGTTTTTTAAATCTAATATAAAATTAATTTACGGGAAAATAAATTTATCGGCCAACTTAAATGAAATTGAAAATTACATTGTAATTAAAAAGTAAATATAATGGAGGTCAGTTATTTTTTCCCACGACATCTTTAATGGAGAATTTAAATTATTGGCATTTAAAATTTAATAGTTAAAAAAAAACGTATTTATATCCTGTAATAATGACTTTAAATGATGACATTAAATTAGGTCCTGGACTTTTACTCTACTATAATTTTAAAAATTTGTTGAATCTGTTTACCAGTATTAGGAAAACTAATAAAACATCAAACCGGTTATTAAATTACTCAATTGTCTGTGGGGGATTATAACTTAAAGTCTCTTAGGGAATTAAAACAGTTATTTAATTACAATCTTTTATCGGATCAGGGATCAAATTTCAAAAGAAGTTAGTACTTATGTAGACAAATAGTTTTACTACTAATTTTCATGAATTTTATTTATCAATTTCGAAAATATATAATTAATCGGAATTATATGTTCATATCTAAATCTCATCTACTTAAAATTTCATACTGTAAAATAAAAACAAACAATACTATCACTGTTCTTTTTCCAAGCTTTTACATGTCTCACAAAAGAGTTGAAATTCTTCAAAGGTAAATACTCCACCATCTTCTCCATCCGCCATCTTCTCTGCTAAACTCAAAAAATCTAATATCGATCAAAATCACTCCGGAGATATCAGTCAAAATAGAGGTCAACATCAAAATATATCCTTCCGGATATTTTTTTAGGAGCAAGAAACAGATATGTTTATATGAATGAGTTGGCCTATATTTTAATGTTTCCCTTACGAGAAAAGTGAAGGTGCGGCGGCGGTCGAGACAGATACCGAGATATTTCGCGGTCTCTATCTGGGTTAATACCATCCCTCGTACCTGGATCTGTAGAGGTGATAACGGGCGCCTGCCGGCCATACAGATAAAGATCGACTTCTCTATTGAAATGGCTAGCGTTTTATCTTGCAGCCAAGTACAGCATCCGATAGCTTCATTCACCTCTTCTACATCTGGAGCTTTCCTGAAGCCGGACCATATGACAATGCTACATCCCAGGCCACTGTCTCTAACTATACCACTAAGGCTAACTGTCCTACAAAGTCTAACGCGTCCTTAATTGACTGTTTAGTGTTCCGGCATGCTGTCTCTTAAGAGACAGATCACCAATCCCCTCAACAGCCTCCGAAGTACCGGAAGGGTTGCCATGCCAGACGTCAAATAGAACCGCACTGTTTTCCTGATCAATGAGACGTCGCCCTCCCGGTCTGAGTACAAACTATCCGCAACCTCCCGTTACTTCCCTTTTGAAGGAAAAGGGAAGGTTACTTCCCTTTTCATGGGTGGCAGAACATGACGTTGGACGTTTACTTTTCTGTTTAGTCCCTTCTATGACCTCTTGCTCCATCTCTACCTCACTCAGAGTGGTCCTGCCCTCGAGAGATCATCTCCCGACGAATGCCGATGAGAACAAGTCTTCTAAGGGAGACAGCTCCTTCCAGCTCGTACCCGCCTCTTTTGATTCAGCATGCCTGGGCCAGGCTGTTCTTCCGTTAGTAATGACTAGTCACTAGCCCGAAGTGAGGAAGGGCACGTGCTCTCTATAATCCCGTCTCTCTTCTAGACTGCTTAGTTAAAGGCGGATATTCCGCTGCATAAACTTCGTCTCTCCAACTTCCATCTGAGAGGATCGAGTGGAGACTTTCTCCATAATGGAACCTCGTTTGTTACGGTGTACTGTTTCCCGAGAAGTCCTCCGAGAAACCTCATCCATCCATCTTGCAATAGGCTCCCGAGGGGCCGACGGGGCATTGCGGGTGTGGCATAAGTAAGACATACTTAATTAAGTTAATAAAAATAATTAAATTCTGTTGAAAAGAACCAAAATAAAACAAAAAAGTGAAAACGTAAGAAGTATGTAAACAAACCAAGTCAATAAACATATTAGTAAACAGACTTTAGATAACCTAGCAACTGTATATTATATCGTAATGTAACTAAAAATGCATTAAGTTAAAGCAGAAACATAAAATTGAATAAGAAAACCATCAAACACAGTTAACTGAACAAAAATAAACTTAAAGAAACACAGAACAAAACCAAACAATTAATAAAATCTCTGTTTGTACAAGACCAATATTTCGGTATTCCAAGATGGCCTCAGTTTTTAGATGGTTGGGTTTCAATTAACTACACATCTCAGGAATGGTCGGCCTGAGTTTTTCAAGATTATGCATTTACTGGTTCAGTTGAATTACACTAATAAATCGCAAATAACCTTAATTGTTGATTCGACTATAAATAAAATGTAATAAAAGTAAAATCAAGTAAAAAATTTAAAAAAATTGTTAACGATTCCCAGCATTCACTGTTCATTTTTCAGTTTTTTGTTTCATATTTAAATAATTAAAATTTAATTAAAAACATTTTCTTAAATGTAATCCAGTATAAAATGCAAGTAATAACGTAGTAAAGATGAATTTTATTCATTATGAATTAATTAAAGGTAAAATAAAACAAAAATTAAATGTTATATAGAATAAAATATTAATTTGTGTAGTTTTCTGCTTTCTGAATTTAAATAATACAAATTGAAAACAGTGATTTATGGCTCTATTCAGTACCGTTTTTGTCTATTGTAAACTGTATTATAATTGAAACTGTATTTAGTACAATGAAATCCAGCTTGTGTGTTTTTGTGAATATTTTTTCTTTTATGGTGTTATAAAGTTCTGAATAAATAATTTAATAATAGTCACATAAATACATACTCAGGACTAGGCTCCTAAAAAAAAAAAAAAAAAAAAAAAAAAATGTTTAAAAAACAACTTTTTTAATAATTTTTATAAAACTCTAATTATATTTACTATAAAAGTAGAAATAAATCCCTTGTGAATTTATTCCAAAACATGGTATACATTTTATAAGAATAACACATGAATTTTCTATAGCATGTACTTTATGAATAGCGGTGCATATCATTATACTACTTGAGAATGCATATATTATGTAAATATATACACACCCAAACTGTTGAGAGTAGAATTGAGTATATATGCGAGCAGGCATCCGTACATAATTACAAGTGCACGAGCGCGCATTCTTACAAACTGACAACAGAAATTTCAGTTCAAAAAGTAAAATATATTTTATTGTGAATCAACCCCAGTTAAATTGAAAGCAACCATGGAGAAGGAAGGTTTCATTCATCAGTTGTAATAAATTTAAATGTTTTATATACTTTTTTAACATAATACAACTAATAGGTTGCCTATTAAATTATCTAATAAAATATAGAGCATTCATAAAGTCAAGAGAACTTGTGAGTTTGTTGTTACAAAGTGTCTGTGAGCGGCGGATATTTTGTTGAGGCTTGTAATAGACAAGCTCAAATCGCATCGGTCATTTAACTTATACATTTATCATTCTATTTATTTATTTCCTAAGTTTCATAGCAGTACAAAAAAATGCTGTTTTCACAACCTTAGCATATACAGTATGTATCACGAAGTTCTCCTAGGACTTCATAACCTATTTTACTCGTGAAAATAACGGAAAATGTTCATATAAACGTGTTTTAAAATGCTTCATTTGCGAGTTATGGCTAAAAGATTTCAGTCAGATTCCAGCTAACCCATCAAGTGAGGTCGTAATGAAATTTTTAGAACGTTAATTAAAATAGATAATTATAATAGATAATATTTAAATAAAATAGATCCAAAAACCGTGTCTGCAAATGAAAACCAATAAATAAGGGTAAAAACTCCTATATTTTTATGTTTCACATACAATTACATTTTTTAAATGGGTAATAAAGGCATAAAACTTGTAAATAAAATTTGTAGATAATTTAATTCTAAACAAAGTAGTGTGAGATAAGTTGAATAAAACAAAGGAAAATTAGAAAAAGTCGAAATTTATTTAGAAGCAGTGCGTTAGACCAAAAGGCATTACATACATGTACCAGTTTATAATAAATGTTAGTTTATTAACCACCATTATCAACAAGCCGTTTTCAGCCTGGAGGCCATCTTCAACAAAATTCTTGGCACCCTTCAATGCTGGTTTTGTTGGCATTCTTAGTTCTTCAACGTTGTCCTTAAATTGCTCAGCTTCAATCATATTACAGACAATTAATTCCTAAAAAGAATGTATTTTTGTTTTGTATACAATACTTCTCAATCATCCTCGAAAGCAAAAATCTAAAGGTATGAGATCAGATGATCTTGGTTTCCAGGAATGTGGACCTCCACATTTCCAGAGAAATGATGATTTAAGGAACTAGAAAGGCTTAAGAGAAGTGAAGAGGTGCCTCATCTTTGTGGAAGTATATTTTGCGTCTAAGCATTATAGGAAGATCTTCAAGCAGTTTTAGCTTTCTTCTTGAAGAAAGTGTAAGTAGATTTCAACATTTAAGTGGCCAGGGAATATGAACGGTCTAAACAGCTGATTGTGAAGAAGCCCGCACAATACATTGACACTAAACCGGTATCAAATATTTCCTTCCACCGTTTTATGAGGATTTACTTCTGCTCATGAATTCTCATTGCGTAATTTGTAGACGCCATGGAATTTGCCTCATCAGAAAAGATAACATACTTGTAGAGTTGTTGAATTGTATTCCACCAATTGCAGAACTTCAAACGAAGCGGATCGTCTTCTGGGTGTACATGTTGAACTTGAGCAAACCGATCATGTTCAAACTAAAATTCAGAGAAAAGCTTCGCTAAGGACAGCAAAGTTCACAGTACTCGATATACTTAATGTACCTTACAGAACGATTAAACACTCACAGTATTGGGCATTGTTGATCGCTGTATTTATTTTATTTCTAAGTTTAAAATAATCATTTTGCTATTAATTAATTGTATTTCTGTCATTAATTACAAAAGTATTATCTAAAAAATTTTTATTTCTTTTATATTTTACAAGTGTTGTCTAATTTCCACTTTTATAAGATTTTTATTAGAATGTATTAACAATAAATTTTGTTTTATAAATTTTTCATATTATAAAAAACGAATTTGTATTTGTTTATATTAAATACGTTCATTTCTGACATATATAGTAAAGTACTGTTGCTAAATAAAATTCGAATTTTTCTCTGTTATTCAACTGATTCTGCATCAATTTGTGTAAAATTAAATTCTCTATAAATGTACCCATTTAACATAGTTATTGTACGTCAAAAATAAAAAAATTGGGGTAAAATTCTTTACCCCAGTTTCTTGGTTTTTATCCAGATTTCTGAAAACCTACTGCAGGTACGGTTCTGGGACTTATTTTATTCAATTTTATGGTAAAAGCCATAAGCAATCACAATTTATGTTTCTTAATTAACTCCTGAAAATCTCAGTACGACCTCATTATTTGTCAAAGCCGAAATCTGAGCGAAATCAGTCAATAACCGTAACTCGCAAACGAAGCATTTCAAGACAAAATTTATAGAACGTTTTCCATTATTTTCACGAGTAGAATAGGATATGAAAGTCCCAAGAAAACGTCGTGATTTATTCTGTATATAAATATACTGGTGGAAAAATATTAATCTCTTACTTAACACTTAATTCTTAATAAATGTTTTTGATAAAAAAAATTGAATGTTTTTATTAATAATTTTTCCGATGGAGCAGTAGCAAATAAAACGATTATTTTTTGTTTAGTACCTAAACTTCGTGAAAAAAGAAATGTATCTGATCCTAAATGGTAGTAGCCATCCAACAATATAACCTGATGTCACTTTGAATGAAACTTATCAATGACTTTTACGTTCTCTACAAAAACCTTACGCAATAGACTGGACTTTTGATTGTTATTGTTTATAAGTTACAAAAAAAGGTTTTATACTTAATCAAAAGTGCAGTAGGTTTTATACTTAATGAATATGATTGTGCAAGAACTCGGAGAACCTGACTTTAAAAGATGGCTTCAGTACTGTAGGAAATCCAAGCATTTCATTCGAGATGGTGTGAGAGTTTGAAAAATGTTTTTTTTTTATTTACATAAAAACGTCTCATCTTTCTGAATTTGTTAACAGCAAAAAAATCTAAAAATATTCAAATTTATCATTAAAGCCCATTTCATTCTCAAAGTTTTGGTATTATTTGGTGATTTGCGGAAGCTGAGCGCCGATACGTAGTGCAAAGACGACATCTAAACTACGAAATTAAAGTTACTAAGAAACAAAGATGGCTGGAACTTTGCAGTGAGTTAGATAATTACTCGTGGGGACGGGCATATCAGATAGTTACCAAAAGATTTGGAAGAAGGCTCGTCCTCACGGAAGAACAGGTGAATACTCAAATCGAGCGTCTCTTCCCTAAACGACAAGGAAACGACATTGCCCCGATTAACAGCGAAAGAAGACATACATTGAAGGTATACATTGGTAGAAGTCAAGTATTCAGTAAACAAGTTAGCTGACAATAAAAGTCCTGGACCCGACGGTTTCCTTGTACCAGTTTTAAAAGGCCTGATGAGAGTAACTCCTTGGACAGTAGTAGACTCGATGAATGCAGGGCTAAAAAGAGACGAATTCCCTGAATGTTGGAAAGACTCACGGGTTGTGTTCCTTCCAAAAAGCAAGGCTACAGGATTGACTAAGTTCAGGCCCCTTTGCCTTATCAATAATATAGAAAAAACTGTTGAGAGAATGATAGAAATGAGGATTATGGATGAGTTGAAGACAAGAGATGATATCCATATGAATCAGTTTGGCTTTTGACAAGGTCGGTCCATGATAATTGGCGATATCAAAAGTGATTAGTTGGGCAGAGAGGCAGGGCGCGTGGCGAACCAAAGGCTTACCATTATTGATTCTGCTAGATGTAAAGAACGCATTCGGATCTGTCTCATAGGGTGCAATAATGGCTGCGCTTGCTGGTAAAGGAGTCAGTGAATATCTTAGAAGTCAAACCAGAAAATTTTTGATACGAAGAAGATTAATAGCTGAAACATAGGATGAAAATATACGATTCCATGCTGAATACGGAGTCCCGCAAGGATTATTATGGTTGGTAGTTTATGACGGCGTATTAAGATTAAGACTTTCAGAAGGCGTAGAAATCATAGCATATGCAGATGACCTGGCAGTGCTAGTGCAGGCAAGAATGAGAAAGAGATGCAAATACGCGCAAATGAAGCATTGCGAATGATTGATAAGTGGATGACAGAACAGGGGTTGGAGCTTGCCCCTGGTAAGTGTGAATTTATCACAATGACTCGATATGATGTCGAATCATTCTCCACTGGATATAAAGATAGGCGTTCATCAATTGCGCTCGTCTAATGTATTGAAATACCTGGGAGTGAAGATAGACCGTGGGCTTCGTTTTACTGACCATATAAACGCGACATGCGAGAAGGCTGACAAGACCTTGAAAACACTAGGCCCTTTAATGATAGGACGTATTACCCCTAGAGCGTCTAAAAGAAGACTAATCATGACGGCGATCTCATCAACATTATTATATGCGGCTCCGGTCTGAAATATAGCATTAAACAAGAGACGCAACCTGAAAGGATGACATGTGTACATAGATGATCTTTACTCGGAGTGGCATCCGCGTATAGAACTACTCCGTATGAGGCCGTTTGTGATATAACTGGAGTTCCACCCATCGACCTATTGGCCGCCGAAAGGAAAGACAGATATGATGGAATGGAAAGAGTCGAGGCACGGTCAGCAGTACGAGCAAGATGGATGGCAAGATGGTCAACCGGTACTAAGGCTACCTGGACTAAACGCCTTATAAGAGACCTCGATGTTTGCTGTGATATAACACATGGGGAAGTAAACTATCACATTACATAGATGTTAAAGGGGCGTGGAAATTTTCGAATTTATCTCCACACAATAGGTAAAAGAGCAACACCGAATTTCATGTATTGCCAGTCAAAAGACACGGCGGAACATATATTCTTTGAATCTAGAAAATGGGGAGATCACAGAAGAAGGGCCAACGTGATAGGCTGAACATCGGAAGATTTGACTGCATTTATCTTACGAACGCGGGAAAACTGGGATAGATTTAACAAATACGCAACGGTAGTTCTCAATGCTAAGGCTGAGGAGAGTAGAAGACGGGGTTTTTGAGCATTGAATAGAGTATTCATCATAAGTTAGACTAAGCTAACATGATAGATGTGTCGAGCAGGCTCAGAGAAGTCCGTGAGCTGGGTTTTTTCCGCGGCATCAGATAGTGGAGTCGAGGGAGGGACATACCTCTGCTGAGTCGTCGCGCGTCCCTGCTTCCGCGGATGGGCGGCGACGATGGCGCACGAGGACTCCTGAACCCTTGACGGTGACACACAAACACGGAGGAGCCGGGGAAATGGTCAGCCTTCTGTCGAGTCGCCGCGCGTCCCTGATTTGGGGTGGGCGACGATGATGACGCACGGGGACTCCTATCCTGCCGGTGAGAAAACGTGCACACATATAAACAAACACACACAAAACAAAAAAAAAAGTGATGTGGAGTTGAGATGAATAAATGTGACGGGTAAATGAGTGAGTGAGCCAAAGATGAAGAAGACGAAGAAGAAGAATAGGCACAAGACCTTAGAATGTGGTGAAAAAACAGACTGGAAAGGGAAGGGGTAACTGATAGCCCTCTCTGAGACGTCATCTCTAAGGGCATGCTCGGGTGGGTGGCGATGATGATGCATGGGGACTCCGTATCCTGAGAACCTAAAGCTACATCCCCGAGGCTGAGTAATGCTTAACTGCGGGTCCGGTCTCGGGAAGGAGGAGAACGATGGGGGTGGTTTTTTAGTCGGTGAGAGCCCAACACTACCATCTGTGCGGGCAGATGGTGGCTGGTAGAGCTTTTACCTCCTCCTACGAGAAAAAAAATCCTGTAGCCCTTAAAAATAAAGAGTAAAGCTTCCGGTTACAAGTGTGGTAGTACAATCCCACATTAATATGTAATTTTTCGACGAATGTATAAGTTCTCGCGGATTTTAGCCTTCACGTCTAACCCCCTCCCCCGGATCACTTACTACCAGATTTTTAATTTATACTATTTATCTGGAAAATGTTATTATCAAGAACAACGCTTAAACGTAGTATGTATTGAATGAAAATATCCAAAATAGCATCTTTAGCATCAGAGCAATAAATCTGTCAATCTCCATAGCGATCTGGTAGCATCTCGGCCTTTCAACCGGAGAGGCCGGGTTCGTCGAATCCGGTCACGCATGATATTTTTTCATACGTTACAAAATTTCCATTTCATATTCCAATGCACAGGCTTCGTAGCTTATACGTAGCTTATTAAACATAAAAAAAATAAAAAAATCTAAGGATGTTGGCACTGAACATGAAGAAATGACTAGACTACTGAACACGATCCAGTTGGGCATTTTGAAGATTTATTGATCAAATGGATAAACATTAAATTTTATAGCCTGCTTTCTTAGTTTTCTGTTAATATAAAAATTATTATCTATTTAAAATTAAATAAATATTCTTCATTTTACATGTGAGTTGCATGTTGCACGACTTTATGAATACTTTGTATTATTATGAAGTAGTCACAAAAGAGACTATGATCTAAACGATTTACCGATAATCTATAATTCAGTGGTATTACATTACATTGATTGTGCTTTTATTGAACATTGATTGTGTTGTTATTCACTTTAAATTTAACTGGACTGAATTACAGTTTTTATAATTATATACCAATGCAACATGTTAATGAATTATTTACAAAACAATTCTCATTTATTTAATAATAAGAGATGTAAAACAAACATTTTAATTTAAAAAAATCTACTGATAGATGTAAATAATTACTAATCTCAATTAAAAAAAAAACAAATTGAAAACAGATTATTTAAAATCAATGGATTACCGCTTAAAGCGATATTTTTTTGTTTGTTGCAGGATTTATTCGTATTACCCTTTCTACTGTATTCTGGCAGAGAGAAATATCTTTAAAAAATAAAAAAATAATGTTAACTGTGTTAGTAAGGAGAAAAAATAAACTTAATTTTTATTTTAATTAAACAAAATTTTTAAATATCAGCAAAGATTTCCCAGAACAAATAAATATATTTCTATTACCACAGAATTAAGAACTTTTTGAAAATTTTTAAAACGTAACTGACTGTGACAAACAGAAAATAAACGACTGCGTTGTACACTACAAGAAATATATCTTCAGCAGACTAAAAAAGAAAAAAAACAAGTGCTAACCTGGTATATTCTAATTAGCCTGCACTTCTTATATAGAATACAGAAGTAAGGTCTCAAATGTATCTTAAGAAGAAAAAAACAAGATATATAAGAAATGAAAGATATATATATATATATATATATAGAATGAAAGTTCGTTGAAAATATATATATATATATATATATATATATATAGAAAACTAGATAACAATCAGTGTATATGCCATTATCTACTTACAGTAAATGAAACGGTTACAAAAACCCAATACTTAAATTACTTAGCAACAACCATTATTTTTAATAAAGGACTAATCAATAAATAGTCATCAGCGTAGAGAAAGTAACGAATATGTACAACCTATATATTATTTGATGATAATCAATAATTACAGTTAATGATTAGCAAAGGTCACTAAATAATAATCTGTTTTTATTCTGGTCCGTGCATAATAATACAGTACATAGATCACGTCAGAGATGGGTACTCGTGGATAAATAATGAAATTGTTCCAGCATTTGCTTGGATGGATCAAGGGAAACCGAGATACAACCTCGATCAAAGCAGCATTACAAAACATGCAATTAACTATAAAATAAAAAAACAGATATGAAATTAAAAAAAAACTTACAATACAGTTGTTTCTGATGCACAGAGTAGACACAAAACTTAATAGAAAATATTTATTATTTTATTTAAATGTAATACTTTTTCGTTTATTTAATTCAATGATTCTAACTAAAGCGAACACGCATACCTATTTAATTCACGCGGGTGTGGTGGTACTGGGAGCGATGTTCGGCACTAACTAAATTAATGTAATTTCACAACTTATATAAAATAAATTTCGTTTTTACGGTCGGTTTTTTGGTTCTTTAGGTGACAAAACGTCAAGATCCGTTGAAAACCGCATATTCCTCAATTGAACCGACCACAATATTTTTCAGCATCTACATGCATATTTTATAAAGAATAAATCTACTATAACACTATCTAGAAGGAAAGTAAAACTTTATATGTATAAATACTCTATCTCGCTTCATTTTCGGTGTCAGCTATTTTGGGTTTTTCAAAAAAAGAAAATATTTCATTAAGATAGATTCAAGATACTTTAATAAAATTTGGTGTATATATACCCAGATATATCATCTAAAATTAAATAGTTTTGAAAAGATTATCTTTAAACACTCTCAAATACTCGCAGTAACTAACAAAATACTACTAACAAAATGGCACCTCATTTATTCAGTTAATTTAATCATCCCCTCACCTCATTTATCACCTCTTTTAATCAGTATATGAACACTATTGACATTGTTAATACGGTTCGCAAAAATTATGCGTAAAAACAGGCATACTATGTCAAACTGCCCTTTAATATACAGCTATTCTAGATATATTCGTCGGGAAAGTGAAATTTATTAAGGCTTATTAGATAGTATCTGTATTTTTTTTTAAATTTTAAACAATAGTTTTAGTGTTGCTCTCTCAAAATAATAAAAAAGGTCAGGATTTACATACTTTCAGGTATCATAATATAGTTGGAATAGCAATTGTAACTTTAGATCAATGTTTTTTAACAAAAAAAAAAAAAGAAAAGTTTGTTTTAGTTATTATTATAATCCACTTATATAAATAACTGATTTAATCGATTTTAAGTGAAAATAATAAATTCGTTAATATTTTAAAACCGTTAGGCATATTTAAAAAAAAAAAAAATCTACAAGAGGGGTAGTAAGAAACGTTTTTATAATTTATTTAACTTTATTTACTGCAACCAGCGCACATGTCCTCACTTATGCTGGTGGTGTTGGTTAAAAAAAATAAATTTCTTCATAATTTATTATTTGTATAGTTTTCTGTACCTAGTTTATGTATTTAAAAAAATCATATATTACATTTTTTCAATATGTAGTTTCTGAAAATTCTTAAAACAAATTATCAATAAAAAATAATATGAAAAAAGAATTACTCTTAAGATGCGTATACTACAGGTATATCAACTACATGTGTTATCTTATTTCGTCAAAAGTTACGATAAACAATATGGTTATAAACCTTGTTATGAAAGCCAGGGTATTGTTTCATTCAACTAGAAGAATTCAAAATTAGCATAGAAAATAAAGCTGCCAAAGTACAGGTCAAGTCATAATAGCCAAAATAAAATTTAAGCGTTAAAAATTCCAAAATTTGCTAAAAAATTTTTTGATTTTAGGGAGTTCCTTACTATGTGGAAAAATTTATTAATAAAGAAGTGATCCTAATAAAAAATAATAATTTAAAATAGAATGTTTAAAAATATTGAAAGAATAAAGTAAACATTTTATGACAGTAAGTAAAGAAAAAAATTTGCTTCTCATATTGGGTTCGGAATATAATATAGGTTTCAGAGATACTTTAATTTTAACAACATTTTGAAAAAATAAAAAAATTAATAATAAAAATTAAAAAAGTTAGAGCATGAAAAGATAGATATTTTTTTTTTAAATATAGCTCTAAATTTAAAAAAAAAAATTTTGAGCTATTAGAGCTCTAAAAAATTTTGGGGAAGATTTTTGGTGGGGAAAAAAATTTGAAGAAAAGAATTTCTAAAAATATTCAACATAGCTTAACAAATTTTCTTAAGTAAATTTTTCTCTAAATCTAACATCTCCTTCCATAAAGGATAAAATAAGAAAAAAAAACTTCGAAAAATTATCCTGTATTTTATACATTTAGGTACGGCGCCTATAATTTTTAAAAATTGTCGACATTTCCTGACATATAGATGTCAGGAAACATGTTAATTATATATTATGTATTATATATACTACATATATATTATATTTAGTATAAACTTCAAAAAAACATTTTTAAACGTATTTGAACCAAAGGGAGATAACACAAACAAAAAACATTTATGGTAATTTTAAAAGGCGGGAATTGATTTTTTGGAAAAACTATTGTACATTTATAAATAAATTTTCTTTAATACAATTTTCTCTAAAATGGCTCTTAAGAAAATCGAATTTGATTTTTTCGCGATATCCCCTCCAATAACGAATTTTGAAGAACATTAACGTGGTCAATCCCCCATATAAAAAAAAATTGAACCAAATTTGAATATTAGTTCGGTTTGATCAATCCTTAGATAAGGATAAAAGCAGTGTGATGTACATAAATATACGCACAAATGTACATACATACGATTTCTTGGTGTAGATGAACTAGTTGGATCTTAAAAAGAAAAGATTTTTAAATAAATCCAATACCCTTTTAATATATAGCTATTCTAGATATATTCATCGGGAAAGTAACAATTTTAAAAGGCCTATTAGACAATATCTATATCTTTTTTTTTTAAATTTTATAATAACAGTTTTAGTGTTGTTCTCTGAAAGTAATAAAAAAGTTAGGAGTTACATACTTTCAGGTATCATAATATAATTGGATTAGCATTTGCAACTTTAGATCAATGACTTTTTAACAGAAAAAATAACACAAATTATTTAATATTATATTTTAGTTTATACAGCTTTAATTCATTTTTATTTTGTCAAAATTTATTCTTCTTCCTTTAATACAACTGTGAATTAATTTTAATGATTCTTCCATTTTCATTAGAGTATGTCCTTTTTTCATCAATATTTTTGTTTTACAATAATCTCTTTACAATAATGGCCTTTACAATAATCTACATTTACTTTACTAATCTACATATCCATTTAAAATTTTTTAGTTGTCACTTCCTAAGAGCTTGTTCTGTAGTGATCATACAAAAAAATTAACGATTTTGTAGTAGGAGCATTTGCAAAATTTTTTCAAAGGTTAAAAAATTATTTATGGATTGCCATATTATGTTAATACCTATACATATATATATATATATATATATATATATATACACTCGTACATGTATAGTCGACTTATTGTAACAAGAAGTTTGAAAAAAAGTGAATTTTATCGATTGAGTTTAAGTTACCTATGTAAAACTCCTGAAGATATATAAAAATGTATAAATTACCTTAACAGCATAATTCTAAAGTTTCAGTGAAGTAGCCTCCCCTAAACGTGCATGTCTGTAAGATTATAATAATAACGCTTTGAAAAAGCAGTTTGATTTCCTTGAAACTAATTATCTGAAAAAAGTATTCCTTGTTTGCAATTTCCAGTCTTCATTTCGTTTTAATCAATAAAGCTGCACGAAATATTTGGAGAGCTCCGGAATATGATATGAATTAATCATTTAAACATGTTATAATTTTTTTTTTAATTTATTTAAAAATAAATTTAAATTTGCAATAAAAATAGTTAAAAATTTAATTTTATACTCGTATTATTTTCTTTCTCCATTTATCCAAAATTATTTTAATAACAAAATAAGTAATTTTTGTAATTGATAAGAAACGATAACAAATCTTTTTACATCAAAATTTTTGTTTTTTACTACCCTTTAAAATAATATGTTACAACTCTACCCTTTCCATTAAAAAGTTTTGAGTTGTCTTTTATGAGAGCTTGGATGTGGTGTTCTTGTATTAAAAAAAAAAATAGTTTTATTTAGTGTAGAAATATTTGCCAAACTTAATTCTTTTAATATTAGCTGTTAAAAATTATTTAGAGGTTGCTAAATTTTATTAATACTGTATAATTTACTTATAAATTTTATTACGCTAATTAAGAGATTCATGGTGTCTTGCTTACGAAAAAACAAATTTATGAAAACTTACTCCAACCCGCAAAGAAAAAGAAACAGAGTAAACAGTTCTTAAAAAAATAAACTGCAACTAAAAAGGTACAAAATTTGCTTTACATCTAATGAATTAAATTTCATATCATTATGTATTACGTTTTTATTCTATGATGTTAGTTATTATTATTGATCTCTAGACAGATATACGTTTCAGATTACAAAAAAAAAAGGAGAGTTCAGAAGAGACATTAGTGTCAACATACGGGACTCAGAGCGGAATAACCATTTATCAGGTTGCCTCCTTGTTGTAGCAGTGCAATTTATTATCAAATAAAGAAAAGAAAAACATTAATTCAAATCGTGTAGGACAGTTTTAAATTATTTTCTGAGATCTTGATACTCATTATTTATATCTTTCTTAATCTAACAAACAAATACAAAAGAAAATGACCTAAAACAAATAAAATTATTGATTTTAATAAGTAAAAAACTGTTATTTTTAATGAGCGACATTTGTATTAAATCTATGAATGCTAATTATAGGGAATTTAAACAACCTTTTAAAATAACTCTGCCAAAATACATAACACTAAGCGATTAGTTATGTAAATTTCTGAATTATTAGCCTAAATATCAGTACGCGTGTAGCTTAATGACAGAACAAATATAATCTGATCACAGTATATATATATATTTATTTATTTATTATGGCACGTTTGTGGTTCTGCAAGTTTACTGACAGACTAATAAACGTAAAAGCTTCTTATAAATACAATTTATTATTCTAACAATACCCTTACATGAAAACAGCAACAACCAAGTTGTAGATCTTCGCGGGCCTCGCTGATAACAGTGTAGAATATCCGCAGATGCAGTACTAGTACATAAGGCCTACCTAATTTCTTCTTTTCACAGAAGCTGACGATGCCTGGTCTAGAAACAGATATCGATGTTATATCAGAAACAGATATCTACTGATATCTGACGTGGACGATCTACAACTACAGCATCGACGATCAAGCTGTCGAATCCACTTCTTATCGGTGAGACGTTCATCAAGACTTGGTGAAATAATGGCGAAAATCTTGTTGGTATTCTTCTTCACTGATTAGTGGTTCTTAATCTTCTTGCTAACTTCTTGCAGTCGATTTTTAAACGCCCCGTTCCGCCACAGTTCCAAAAGACTACCTTGGTCTTCAATTCTGCACCAGGCATTCTTCAGTCTCCTACTGTGATCGTTCTGGTAACTAGCGCCTTTACAGCTGTCTTAATGTGGTTCGCTGAATACTTCTCTCACTTGACACCAATTCACCGAAGGGAGACAGCATGCCGATTGCTTCCAGCTGTAGAGTCTGAGTAAGGGCGCCGTTGACCGACTTCGCTGAATTCCTCATTAGTAGCGGTCATTTGTTACTAAATGTGAATTCCTGCAGCATCACGCTGAGCAGCATGGCGTACAGGAATTCACGGAGTTCTTGTACCCGAATTATACCATCAGAAACGACCCTCTATTGCTGCGATGACTTCGTCGTAGCCAGCCGTAGATGTACGTACACCTCAAAAAGCGTTTGCTGCTTGGCCCTGAATCGTGGTAATCAGGAATGATGTGTTCCCCAGTGCTGCCCAACCATTATGACTAGATGTCGCCTCAAACTGCTGCTTGATGACAGCCCGAGATGTACTTCCGTCCAACTTAAAGACTTCACCGACGTAAGATGGCCCATCAATGCGCCTAATATTTACCTATGAAATATTTATACCTATATGTATGGTATTGTAACTATTGTAATTATTGTTGTTGTAACCTATGCAACTGTTATTTTACCTATGGACCTATGAACTGTTGGCTCAAGATTTCTCGGCGCCACGGATTACTTCTATTGCCTGTGCGATGTCTTTATGGCTAACGTTTATAAAGTTATTTAAATTAGTTCCTAAGTTATTTATTATTATTTTTGTATTATTAACTAACTGTTCGATCTCAGCTAATCTAAGCTGAGGTCTAACTTTCTAAAACCAGACTTCCCACTTTTTCCTTCATCTCTAAGTTGGGTTACGTAATTTATTCTCAATATAATAATCTTCCATATTATCGTTCATTTTATTTAAATTTTCACCCATATTCTCTTTTAGTTTATTCACATTTTTACTCATATCTACTTTCATTTTACTCATATTTTCATTTAATTTACATAAATTTTCATTTATTTTTTGTTTTATATTCCTTTTTATTCTATTCGTATTTTCATTCATAATTTCTTCGATACTTTCATTCACTTAGGTTAATAACGCAATAATATCCTTCTTAGTAGCGGCCATTTGTTACTATTAAATATTCTAAAGCTCTCAACATCCCATATTTGACACCAAGGTCAAGGAATTCATAATTCGACAAGGATAGTGAGAGACTAATATAACATTTTCTTGTAAATACAATTTACTCTAATCGAAAAAAATATAAAATAAAATAAATAGTAATATTGGTAATAATAATAAATGTATGGAATAATTCCAATAAAATGAAAAAAATGATAATCAATTAAATTGTAAATACCAAAACACAGTCCAATTTTCGAAAGATGTTACAATGACTGAAAGAAACTGATATTGTATTTAACAATAAGATAATTTAAAAAAAAACCTTTAAACTTCATACAACTCACTTTCTGCAAATGTTATTACTTTTACCGTTTATAAATGAACTACCCTTCACTTTATGAATGAACAGAATATTGTCGTTTTCACTACTACCAATAAATTACCGAACGTCTTAATTTACACCACTATTCACGTTGGTATGCTTGTGACATACTCTTCACTCGTTGTTACCACACGTCACTGTTAACAAACGCTCTTAACTGCTGTCACTGTTTTCACGTCTGCTCTGAACACGACCTGGCAGTACTACTGACTCTGTTCGCTGATCCATGGCAATATTTATATCTCCTTGTTTGCAGAACCAGTACCCGATTCGTCCCTTTATTTTTTGTAGCGTAATAATTTTCATCGTCCCGCCCTTACGTTTTTTCATAAGTTCTTATTCTTGTCCAGTAATTCTTCTGGTTGAACATACGAGTTTATTGTTGTGCCATTATAAAGCTTGTCTGTATTACAAAGAAGAAACTATTAAACTAACCCGTTATTCTAAGAAAAGAATTCCTTTAGTTTTTTTTGGATTTTTCTTTTCGTTATTATTTTCTCTTTCTTTCGTCTTAATTAGAAGAAATCCGTTATCCTGATCCTGTTAGCTGAATGTATGTATATAACCCTCTATGAATCACGAGATCTTGCTGATGGTGAAGGGCTTGAGTGCTCAGTAATATAGAGTAGTAGCTGGACCGAAGGTACAACCATATCGGAGAGATGTCTGTTGAGAGCCAGATTAAGGAATCATTCCTGAGAGAGGGCAGCACCTCTTTCAGTAGTTATAAGGGCGTAGATATCAATATCACTCACATCAATATCCGCAAATGGATGGCCACATCAATATCACATACTCTTCTGAATACTGCGCAGCTGAAAACAATGGAAGACTAGAGCTATTTTTTTTTCCAAGAAAATGTAGCTCTTTGCATTTTCAAAGATAGAAGCGCCATCCTTGGTAAAATATTCCGGAGGTAAACTAGTCTACCGTTAGGATTTCTGTGTGAGGACTACTAAGAATGGAATCACCAGAAAATTAAAAAATAACATTCTACGGGTCGGAGAGTGGAATTTTAGAAGTCTAAAATAGGTTGGTAGGTTAGAAAATTTAAAGAGGGACATGGATAGGTTAAATGTAGATGTAGTAGGAATAAACAGGATTAGTAAGATAGTAGGGCAGACAGGAGTAGGTTTGAACAGGAAGGTAGGGAGGATAGTAGAGTATTTCAAAAAGCTTAGCGATAGAATCATTGTAATAAGGATGAAATCGAAACTTAAGGCGACAACGATGGTTAAAGTCTAAGAGTAACCATGATGATGATTGTAACCATGAAGGTAAAGTGTGTAAACAAAAAAATTGACGAAGCACTTAAACACATAAAAGGGGATGAAATTAGTTGGAAAATTGAATAATTGTTGGAGATTGGAATGCAAGCATTGAAAAAAGCAAGGAAGGAGATATTGTGGCTGAATACGGACTGGATAAATAGAATGAAAGAGGGGAACGACTTATTGCGTTTTGCATGAAGTATAATTTAGTAATTTCCAACAACCAGTTCAAAAATCAAAATAGAAGAATTAAACATGGAAAAAGCCTAGTGATACTGCAATATATGAGATAGATTACATCATAGTTAAACAAAGATTTAGAAATCAACTCCTCGATTTCAAAGCATATCATGGAGCAGACATTGATAATGACCATAATTTACTGATGATATAATGTATATAAAGGTTTTTAAGACCGAAGAAAAGGTATCGGATAAATCAGTGGAATTTAGAGAAGCTTAAGGAAGAGGAGGTAAAAACGATTTTTGAGGAGGGCATCGCAAGAGGTCTGAGTGAAAACGATAAGGTAAGAAATATAGAAGAAGAATGGGAGAATGTAAAAAGGAAATACTTAAATCAGTTGAAGCTAACTTTGGCGGATCAAAGAGAACTTGTAGAAAACCTTGGATATCAGAGGATTTATTTTAGTTGATGGATCAACGTAGAAAGTAGAAGAGTATTAGTGATGAAGAAGGTAAAAGGAACTATCGACAATTAAGAAATAGTTTAAATAGGAAGTGCAAATTGGCGAAGGAAGAATGGATTAAAGAAAAATATTCGGAAGTGGAAAGTTAAAAATCATGGTAAAGAGATGGAGTATACGGAAAGTAAAAGCGAATTTTGTGGTACATAAAATAAAACCTAATGTGTTAAATAAAGATGGTACAACGACTTGTAATACGAAAGAAAAAATTGATAGGTGGGTGGAATATAATAAAGACTTATACGGAGGAAATGAATTAGAAACTGGTGTTATAGAAGAAGAAGAGGAAGTCGGAGAGGATGAAAAGGGAGACATAATACTGAGATCTGGATTTAATTGGGAATTTAAAGATTTAAGTGGCAGAAAGACTTCTGGGATAGATAAAATACATGCAGAATTACTACGCAGTGCAGATGAGGAAGCGATAGATAGATTATACAAACTGGTGTGTAATATTTACGAAAAAGTGGAAGTTCCATCAGACTTAAAAAAGGTGTTATTTACATGATATCAAAGAAAGCAGGAACAGATAAAAATGAAGAATAAAGAACAATTAACTTAAGAACTCGTACATCAGAAATCTTAACTAGAATTCTGTACGGAAAAATTGAGAGGAGAATGGAATAAATGTTATGAGCAGACGAATTAGGCTTCAGGAAATGTACAGGGGCTAATGAAGTAGTTTTAGTGGCTCAGATTAATAGAAGAAGGAAAAATAAAGAAAAAAAAAACGACATACATAGCATTTATAGTTTTAAAAAAAGAATTTGATTAAGTAAATTGGAATAAAATGTTCCATCATCATTTTTTAATTTAGAGTTCAAGAACGGAGACGGAAGAAAAAATGCTAACATTTATAGGAACCAATTGCAGCAGCAACAATGGAAGAACATAAGAAAGAAGTAGGAATAAAAAAAGGAGCCCGACAAGGATGTTCCCTATCCCTGTTACTTTCTAATCTTTACATGGAACTAGAAGTTAAGGATGTTAAAGAACAACTTAGATCCGGAGTAACAGTGCAAGTTTTAAGATAAAAATGCTACGATTTGCTGATTATGTAGTAATTCTAGCTGATGGTAAAAAAGGTTTAGAAGAAACAATGAATGGTATGGATGGAATCCTAAGCAAGAACCACCGCATGTAAATAAATAAGAACAAAACGAAAGTAATGAAATGTAGTAGAAATAATATAGATGAATCTCTGAATATAAAAATAGGAAGAGAAAAGATTATGGAGATAGAAGAATTTTGTTATTTTGGAAGTTGATTGTCTAAAGATGGACGAAGCAGGAGCGATATAAAATGCCGAATAGCAGACTGAAATAGGTTTCAGTCAGAAATATAATTTGCTTACAGCAAAAAATGATTTAAACATCAGGAAAAAATTTTTGAACGTATATGTTTTGAGCGTAGCTTTATGTGGAAGTGAAACTTGGACGATCGGAGTACCTGAGAAGAAAAGATTAGAAGGTTTTGAAATGCAGTGTTATAGGAGAATGTTAAAAATCAAATGGGTGGATAAAGTGAAAAAAAAGAGATGTTTGGCAAAGTGATGAAAAAAGAAGCATTTGGAAAAATGTAGTTAAGAGAAGAGATAGACTTACAGGTCGCATATTACGGCATCCTGGAATAGGCGCTTTGATATTGTAGGTACGATAGATGGGAAAATGTGTGTAAGCAGGCAATGTTTGGAATATATAAAAAAATTATTAGGGATGAACGTTGTAGGGGTGTACCGAAATAAAACGACTGGCACTATATAGGGAATCTTGGAGAGATGCATCAACAAGTTAAATAACTAGACAATATATATATATGTAGTGCAACAGTATGTAATTTAAATCCTTAATACTTCAAAAACGATTTGGGAAGTGCTAAAACAACAGCATTAAACGTCTGTTCATATAATTATTGAAATAAACAAATTCAATCTTTTTCGAAACGAATATACATCCTAAGCGGTAGATATAGCCGTTGTTTTAGAGGTAAAAACTTTAAGCTTAGAGATTTCCTTAGTAACCCTCTTAAATTATTAAATGGTATGATTATACTAAAAACAACTTTTTACAGAATTATTTTTTGATTTAAAGCCTAATTACGGACTGAAATTTCAATTGTTAAATAAAAATCAGTATATATGGTTTTCAAAAAGAAATATAAATAGGAAAAACAAATATATTAGAAAGAAGATAAAAATTATTAACTGACAAACAAGTATTCCATATGAAATATTTTTAAATGACTGAGGTATTACAAAAATTATTTTTTTTACGGTAATTGGAGTAAAAGATGTAAATTTAAGATTTAAATTAGATTTAAGATTTAAATTTAAGATTTTAGATTTAAATTAAAGTACAATTATTATTATATGTAAGATCCCAAATCACAGCTTTCTACCTATTCGGGAAATGGGTGAATAATTGATGAAAGATAAGGGCTTTTTCATTTACATATAGAGATTTACCACTTTAACATTACTTCACTAAAGGCAAGTTAAATGTTTACGACTACGGTTTTATATATATATATATATATATATATATATATACAGCCTTAGTATATTTACATATATACAGTGTCCATATACTATGAAAATCCTTAAATGGCTTTCAAACAGTTAAAAAAAAAAAATGAAATTTAGCAAATATTTTTAACTCAAATCGATTTTTCAAACTATATTCCACATCCTCCAAGTATTCACATGAAAGACGCATCTCAAAAATGTTAAATGTTAATGTTAATGGTAGTATTATGAAAGATATTTTAAAGGAAATTAAAAAAGTACGTTTGCATTAAAACCTTCAGCCTACGACTACAATAACCAAAATTGGGGCCATTTAATATTTTTCAAAGCTTGTTTAAAAAGAGGCCCAACACCCCAAATAGTGGTCTATATGTACGAAAACTTCCTCTCCATCTATACAAATATAAGTTGTGAAGTAAGTGTATACTTTGAACATTTATTTACATTTATATGTAGGAATTATTTATTAACTGGATCTATGAGTATATCAACGAGCATAGAACTACTACTTAACTCCACATAATTCTTGACTTGTCGTAAAGCATTTATGGAGTTGTAGTTCAAAAGCTTCCACCACAACACAGTTAGACAATTTTTCATTTCTGAGATGGATGGTCTTGTTTGTTCCCTATAATGAGTTATGGAATGTGATAAGGTAGAAGCTTTGTGGTGACCATTGAAATGGGGCTGGTGATACTTCTGAACACGGCCTGTAAAATGTAAATGTAAAAAATAAAATGAATTAGAATCAAACTTATTGCTGTATCCAGACGCAATTTACAATAAATTCTCTTGAAGTTTAGATATTAACCATCTTTCCAATGTTTGGAAATAAAAATCATTATTTATTTACGAATTCTTCAAGAATATATGATCCGAACTGTACACCTACATCATATCGGTTCATATGATAACATGTGATGGATTCCTTACAATTTACGAAAAAAAATAAGGATACTTTTAACTCAAAAAAGATATATATATCTTGTGAACTGCTATAAATTGTACATTTATCAGAAAACAACACTTTGTTCAGGACACTGTATTAGGAAATTGTGCTAATAAAACGCGGCAGGCTGCAACAAGCTTTTTTACGTCTCCATCTGACAATTCATTCACTTTAATTTGTTGAAATGGTTTCATTCAAGTCTTTTTTAATATGATTATGCACTACTGAGTGCGGTAAATATAGCCATAAATTTCAAGAAGATTTAACTGGTTGGATACTACTCAATCGAATTGGCAATAGTGGCACATGTCTGCATTCGCGTCTTCTTTCATCTCACGACTCGGCTTGTCTTCATTGCTAATGGAAAAAAATGCAATAATCTCCTAATCAAGTATTGTTGTTGCTTTATGAAACGGATTCTTATGATAAGATGTTAAAGAAAAGCATCCATTATTTTTTTAGGCTTTTCTAAACTGTGCTTCCTCTTCCTTATGCATAATTGTTTCCAATGCATAATTATGCATAATTCCTTATAACATAATTGTTTCCATTATGTTATAATGGAAACAAGAGCCATCGATTATTCTGTGTGACCTTGGGAGTAGAGATACGAACTGAGGTAAAAATATAATCCTTATTATTAACAACCGAGCAGCGCACGAGTTTCAAAACAGTAACAAGTTATTAATTGCAGTGATGGGATAGGGTACTATTTAGATATATTGTAAGTAAAAGCTCAAAAAACAGTTGTAGAACTTTCCCGGAACGCGGCTTTTTCTCACGCATAGTTTACACATACATGCACGCACAACTTAATTCAAAATATTTATCATTTTATTTAAATATAATATATTTTGTTTATTTAATTCAATGATTCTAACTAAAGCACATGCTCATACCGTATTTCATTCCCGCGAAAGTGGCAGTACTAGGGCCACTTTAAATACTTTTTTACAATTTAAATAACATTAATTCATTTAATTCTACCGCTCACCTGTGACGTCAGAACATAGCAGTCGACTACAGTAGTAGTACTTAAGTGCAAAACTAGTGTCACCCCTTTGATCTTTTAGTTGAAAATTTAATGGAATCAATGTCTCATTTATAGAAGTAATCTAACCAAGTTGGGGTTCCTTAGGTGTTAAAAAGTAAAGATTCGGTAAAAACGTATCTGCCCAGATTGTACCGATTACAATATTTTCCTTTCTAAAGCTATATTCTGCTATAGTGCTACACGGGAAGGTAATAATTTTGCTATATCATAATTACTACCTCGAGAAATGTATAAATATTAAAAAAACAATGATGAAATAATTAAAGTGACATATAAAAAAATGCCAGATCCAAGAAAAAAGTACCCTAACCTAACATATTGAACGGCTGGAATATTGCACTCAGGAAAATTAGTGTCGAGTAGTGAGTGAGTGATGAACACTGTTGCAACCTTTCTTCTCGTGAATTAATTTGTTATAATATGAAGAACAAATAAGTTATGTGTAAAATATTGAACTTTAAAATTATGCTTAGTTTTTAAACAAGTTTTACCATCCAACATGCGTACATTCATTAAAGTTAGGAACATACTACAAAGATTTAGTTAACTTCGATCAATTATTTTTACAGATTAAGTTCTAATAAATATTAGAATAACATTTTTACATAAAAATACATTAATCATTAGTCTTTCCACTTCAATCACATTTCAAGCTTTTGTATCTTTATGATAAAATAATACCAAAAATATTTATTTATAATTTTACGATAAATAGTTAAATATAAATACAAAAACTGATTATTTGTTTACTTGTAGAGTACTAAATGAAAGAGGACTACATTTTTAATCTTCTAGGAAGAGGACAAAGATTTTTGGCTAGTTATTTTTTTTTTTTCAAAAAATACGGAGGAGTAAGGGCTATTAAAAAATTAAGATTTTAACATTTTAAATGTGATTTGTAATTTAAAGATGGAGTTAAATTTTAAATAATTTTTTAATGTTTAAAAAAAAAAATTAGGTAAAACAAAACAGAATTTGAGAGGGCAATAATAAACACACAAAATGAAATTTCAAGGTTTTGTCTTTGAATGATCAAATTAATCAGAGAGCTTTTAAAAAAAATCAAACATGACGAATATTAAGTGAAGATTTTCTTATTGGTTATCTTGATAAAAAAAACTAAAACTTAGTAAGAAAAAGCTTTGTTTAAAGTGCCCTAGTAAATAGTTTAACTTGAATATTTTTGCTTAAAAATTTTTAGAAAAATTTCCAATATTCATGTCTCGAAGGTAGTTCCTGTCTCCCAGTTTTGAAGAAAATCAATCCACGGGGTCCAAAGTTATTAAACCAAATATGAGTCATCATATATATATATATATTTATAAATATATAAATATCCGTGTGACAAAAATACATTTTTTTGACTTGAAAGTATTGAAATTAAAAAAAAATGAGGCATATTATCTATCATTTATTTAAATCCATTGTTTTTGAGATTTCTCCTTAGGCACAAAAATTAAAAAAAAGTTTTGTTTAGATTTATTTTCTACTGATCTACAATTTTCCTTTATAACTTTTGCTGTAGCTGCTACAGTAGCTAAAATGTAAATTTTAGTAGCATATACATATTGCTATAGATGGGAAAGTAAGAATCATGCAAATATAAGTAAATTTTCAGAATAATTTATTGTTCAATATTATATTATACGATTCGAATAAGGTTTTTCAAGGTTTTATTTTTATTATTACATTGAAATCGATGCTTGATGCAGATAATTGCATCTTACTCATTTACTTTTAAATAGACGAGGACTTATCAACAGGATAATTTAGGCATCAATTACGGTCTATTTCAATTATCCTAAAAGCGCTGTATAATTTTGCGGTAAATTTTATGTCATCAAAAAAATATATATATAAAAGATTTAATTATACTATTACAATCATCATTGAAAATTATACGAAATTCATGTTATTTTTATTTTATTTTTTTTTGAAAACAGATAAAAACAGTTTTTAAAAAGATTTTCAGAAAATTAAAATTTAGGCTTAAAAAAAAGTAACTGCCCGGAAATAAAAATTTGATATTCTATCATGTTGTTCACCTGAACTTACTTAGCACTCTGCCGAGTATCAGTTCAAATAAAGGATTTTTAAAACACCCATGACGCCTTTTTGTAAAAGAATGACATTCCAGAAGATCTGCACGATTCAGTACATACTCTAGAGCGCTAAAACAATAATCTGACAGAAGTATTTTACTTAAAAACTCATACAGAACTTATGAGACAGTCCCCAAAAATATTATATTCAGATGGAAGTTTAAGTCAGCATGTTTACTCAACAATGATAAGAAGCTTAGTATTTTACTAAAGCACTTTAAACAATAGGGTATGATTTTATTGCAAACTACCTAATTTTTTCATTCAAAGACAACACCTAGAAATATAATTTTTTATGTATTTATTATTGTCATCAAATTCTGTTCTGTTGTACCATTACAAAGCACGGTATTTGTATTTATGTGGCATAAGTACACAAGTACAACATTTTGAATAATGTCTATAAGAACAATCCTCACACAATCGACCAACTCAACCACAACATAGAAGGAAAAATATTAACAACAATTCAATTTCCCACAGGGGACGGAGTTGAACGATTAAATTTTCTAAGGGGTGACGCAATTGACCGAAATCTTTTTCAGGCAGACGTCTGATAGACATCCCATTATTACATCATGAGTTAAACTATTTCAACACACAAATGAGTTGCTGCTGGATCCCTAGCCAAGTGAAAATTCTAGTAAATGAATGTGTAGATTCCGCTGCTAAAGCCGTATGTAGTCAAATATTTTTCACTAACTGTGTGACCACATATCCCTTTTTTCTTTTTTTTTAACCTCCAGAACCCACTCTTAGATATTACATTAGAGGATGGGATGAATGATTTGTAGCGTGTGTGAAAATTCCATGCCTGACCGGGATACGAACCCGGGACTTACGGATCAAAGGCCTAGACGCTACCACTCGCGCCACGGAGTCGGCACAACTACATTCAACTTAATTATGTAAAAAAAAGTTTTTGGGCAAAGAGGCAAGGTGACTGGACTTCTACAGTTGATAACAAACTTGGACTTAGCAAAGATACTGTGTTGCCATTGGAGTCCTCATTTAGAAAAGTTCGCCGAAAGGAAGTGATCCTCTACCAACTGCGGTTAGGACATACGAGAGCTATGGGTACCTAATGCCAGGAGAAAACGAACCACTAAGCTTTCGATGCGACTGCCTCTTTTAACTGTCAGTCACATTCTTATGGATCGCGTATGTTATGCGGCTTTACGTCGTAAATTTAAATTGCTCAGGGAAACATTCATTGAATCTTGGGCAATGATAAGAAAGTTTACTCATTTTTATTTTGAAAAGATTTTATTTTAAGAAGAGTTATTCATTTTTATTTTAAATTATTTTCAATTGAGAAATCCTAAAAATGTATAATGTCAAATAAATAGGAATTTAAAACCATGACATGAAAAAATCCACTGAACAATTCACAACTAAGAGAAAAATATTTTGATAAAAAGATTAATTTAAAATTATCTGGTTTTAAAAAAAGTCAATTCTTAACATCATAATCTCAAAATACTACGGCTATAGCGTGTGTATACCTTATTACATTGTACGGTTGGATGCAACAAGCTAAAAGTGATTGACACGCAAAATAGTAAAATTGCTCTTTCAATTGACTTAGGAAACCCATCGTATTTACTAGTTATAATAATTGAAACTTTTCAAAGTGTCAAATTATATTTTTGTGACTAAAAGTAGATACGATTTTTTCTGGAATTATTGTCATTGAAGCGTTTGATATTTGTAGATTAATAATTTATAGATGCTAAGCGTTAGCTTTTTTTTTTTTTAACTGCTATTAAAGAAAAATATTATTTAATTTTTTAGGTCTCTTATATAGAAAATTGAATCTGTTATGTCCTGGAGACCAACTTACGTTTGATACCTTCATTTTACATGCCTTTTTTCCCCCTTTCTGGGTCGGACCTCCAATTAAGTATGGCACAACCCAGAAGAGAGGGACAGCTTACTACGGTGGGAGTCTGTAGCAGACACTAGGAATAGAGAAAGGTTCTTTATTCTTTATTACTGCTTTATGGGGGATACTGATTAGGGGATTAGGGCTCTTTTTGTTATTTACTCTTTCTTATATTCTCCACTTTTTCGTTTTTATTTTTTGTTTCTTTCTTTCTCAACACCATGCAGACTTCTTGTCCCCAGAGATGAGGCTATGTGGAGTCCCTACCTGTTCATCGATGCGACACACCTCAGTATGCCGCACCTCCCAGGCAGGGCTGACCACCCCCTCCCCAAGAACTGTGTCAAAATCCTTTTTTCCTGTCCGCTTTCTCTTTGTCTATGATAATCTTCACCGTCAGGTTCTCTACATCCCTCTAGGCCTCTACCGAAGACATTATCTACCTCTCCACAGAGTCCGGCGTCAGGAGCCTAACCTCAGATGTCCTCCTTTGCGCATCTCATCTCAGGCAATGAAACAACATATGTTCCAGCGTATCTTCATGTTCGCAGAAGGAACAAGTTGGTGATTCCCTTAAACGACACCTGTGCGAGTAAGTATTGAAGCATCCGTGGCCCGTGAAAATTTGTGTCAAGTGATAGCCAGTCTCTCCATGCCTGCAATCTAGCCATGTCTTCAAATCGGATATGAGGCGCCTTGTCCACACCGCCTTTTCACTTGTTCTCCACCTTTGATACCACTACTGGATGATGGCTTTCCGTGCTTGCTTTTTGCCTACCTGCTGATGCCTTAAAGCACGCTCATTAATTAATAGGTTCATCGATGGAACTCTGGATAACACGCAGGCCGCCTCGTTTGACGCTGTCCGATAGGCTGAAATTACGCCAATTAACGATCTTCTGTGCACGCTGTACAATTTGCGTAAGTTGCACTTTTTATTGATAGCGACATCCCATATCAGCGATCCGTAAAAAAAGATTGAAGTCGGTGAAAACAAGATAACCTTTCGTTTGTTGGCTCTGGGTGCCTGTTGCGATGCCATTAATCCTCTTAACGTTCTGATAGTTTGGTCGGCCCTTTGACAGGCGTAAGCAACATGATCCATGAAACGAAGGCACCCTTATTTATCACACCTCCAAGGTATTTAGCCTTAGCAACTGTCGGGATCCTTGTCCCCTGGATGTTCAAAGCCACTTCTCCTATTCGTCTTCTTCCAGTAATGAGCAGCAATTGGGGTTTCTCCAGCGCAATGCATAGCTCATTTTGTCTCATCCACTCGTTTATAATCCCAAGAGCCTCATTACCGCGAACCATGATTTCATGCTCGTTCCTACCGGCGATCATTAATGTCAAATCATCGGACTAGGCAATAACTTCTGTTGAACCAGGCAATGGGAGCCTGAGGACGCTGTCAAAGAAGTCGTTCCAGATAAATGGTCTAACAAAGGATCCCTGCGGGACACCACCACATATCTTCCAGTTGAGGACACCATTTAGGGTCTCAATTTGCGTCCACCTCTTATTAAAATATTCAGTCATCTGTCTGAGTAGATAGCGCTTATCCCTCTATCCTTTAATGCTCTTAAGGCTATGCTCCACGGTACTGACCCAAAGACATTCCGGACATCCAGTAACTCCAGCGCCGGAATGACTCTAGTTCTCCAGGTTCCCCGGGCCATTTCCTTTGCTCAGAAGACAACTTTCAATATAGCTTGCAGAGTGGGTTTACCTCTTGTGAAGCCAAATTGGTTCTCATGCAGACCACCCGTGTTGTCTATCTCCTAGAGTCTACTGCAGATCGCTCGTTCCATGACTTTGGCTGATGTATTTAGGAGACACAGCGGTTTTACCTCCGTGTGTCCTCTCTCAATTCCTATTTTCGGTATAAACACCGTTCTTGCAAGTCGCCAGCATTCAGGGAAGGATCCTGATTCCAATTGCTGATTAAACAGTGATAGAATTTGACCCGGCATCTTCCTTAGCAAGAATTTTACATGCTTAGAAATACTTAAGCGTACCATTTCAACAAGGAATAACTCAGTTATTCAAAAACAGTTTTAACAAGGTTTTTGCTAGATGATACCGCTATATAAGCTTCAAGCTTTTGTTTGGAATATGGAAATTGAAATTTGTAGCGTATGAAAAATGTCATGAATGACCGGGATGAAAAGAATGAAGATCTATATCCATTATTATTACTTTTTTTTATAACAGCATTAATTACATAATACAAATTTGGATAATATGAAATATTAGACGACGTTAAAATAAAAATCATTATTAAATCTCCAAAGTTTGTAATAAGAAAATGAAGTTGAAACGATAGTTTAAAAATGTAAACTGTTTTTCACCAACGGAATATATTTTTGAATTAAGCCATTTGAAAAGTTCTCGCCCTGAAATAAATATGGAAGAAGAATGATCAAACGACTCTGATATTTGTAAAATATAATCTTTATGTGGAGTACTGCAATGTATCAGACGTGTGCGTTTATGTGCTTGTTCGTGTCGCGATTCTCTTAAGCAACTAATTTTTTATATTTTTTGAAAAATTTATAAAATTGAAGTTTTTAGCTGTTTCTTGTTTTAAAAACTTTAACCCCGACGGAGATACGTAAAGAGTTAAGACTCCATTTTAAAGGATTCTTCCCCTTCATTTCTGACGATAAAAATTTGTACTGCTAAATCTAAGGTGGTACATCCATTCATGATGGTGAACGCTCAAGACTCTCTAACATCGTTACGTCAGATGAAATTGCAACAAAAATTTACATCACCGTATTAAATAATCGCCGTTTGAAGGTACACGAGTTACCTTATATTACAAAAATTTTGATTAACCGAGTTCAGTACATTTTACACATTGTTCTGTGTATGAACAAACTCCGTTTGATGGATCCCGCGTTTGTTAACAGTCGATAACTGACTGAAGATTTCTCGAAAATGTTTAGATTTATTTAAACGTGATTCCGCTGAGTTTCTTCGACGTTTTATAAAACAGGAGACGGGTCAGAGATCAAACCACAACACAAACAGACAAGGAAGCAAGTAAAATTAGGCCAAAGAAAGCGAAAACGGTTCCATCTTCAGGAAAATTCATGGCTGTGGGTTTTTGAGATCATCCTGGTCTAATTCTCAGAGGTTACCTAAAAAAGGAATTACCGCGATTTATTAGCTTTACTACTGGACCGATTTAGGCTAAACATTCACATTTGGACAGAAAGAAAATACTATTTCTTTAGGATAATGTGCCTTGATACACATCCATGACCTACATTACTGCTATCAAAAATCAATGACCTACGCTTCGAAGTGATTCCACATGAGCAGTATTCTCCGAATTGGGATTTTAGCAATTACTTCTCTACCCAAACGTGAAAAAATGGGTCGTTGGGCGAAGATTTATTTCAAATGATGGGGTCAAGCTGAGACAAGTGATTGTTTTGCCAAGTTGGACAAACCACATTAAACTGAGTGCTTTACAAATTTGGAAAGTTGTTTGTTTAAATTTATCGAAATGTAAAGTACTGCGTTGAAAAATAACAAACAAATTTCAGAAAATATTGTGTTTTTTTTTTCAAAATGACAGAACAAAAAATCTTTATTGTATGGTCTTAAACAACTTAATTTATTCATAGTAACACTTTTTTATCGCCTTATTTAAAATAAATTAAATGATCTCGTATTCTTCATACGCTTATGAATTAAAAAAAAAAAAAATATTTTACTCGGATAGTATCTTATTATATTACTACTGCCATCATATTCTATAATTATGCTACAATAAAAAAGTACGATAATCAGTCAAAAATTGGGGTATGAGTTTCTTGTATTTCTCTGTTTCATGACCAGCAAGCCACAAAAAAAAAAAAAAAAAAAAAAAAAAAAAATGGGGGTTTAATGTTTCTACGTATGTATGTTCATATTTGAAAGTATGCCAACACATACGAACATACAAACGTGTTGGTGTGTTTGAAGTTTAACAACTTTTGACTGGATGAATTCATTTCAGTAAATTTTGTACAGAGACTCATGTATATGAAGCCAATTTATTGATAACGTTTTGGAGTCAATATCTGCAAAAAATGGGGTAGATAATTTCTTTAAGGTCAATTTTCTCAAAATTTTGCAAACATAACCCTACTTTATATTAACACAGTACGACTGTGCATGCTTATCTTGCCATTTAAAAAAAAATTTTCTCTAAAATTCCCCCTTTCCAAAAATCGAAAAAAGCTATCTTTTTATTTATTGTATATTTATTAAATGATTTTTAACTTTTTTTAATATATTCCTAGGCATAGTAGTAGTGCGAGTGAGCAAAAAAAAAAAAATCTGATGTGGATACCTTGTTCGCCTATTAAATTACATAAACACATTAAAAAAAATGAAAAGTACATAAAATTTTATTTCATTTCTGATATTGTCTTATTTTTTATTTAAATTAATAAATTAATTTAATTTAATTAAATTTTATTTTATTTATTTAAATAAATAAAAAAATTAAAAAAAAAAGAGATGAAGTCTGATTCGAACTGATTTGCCTTCCCTATGTAAGATCCAAATATTTCATTAATTAAAATTTTATTTGGCTGTTATTCTGGAACCAATGAAAATATGTAATTACTTATTATATATCGTTGAAAAGCTCTCAATGAGGGCAAATCGAAATTTTTTTGGAATTTGGGGTTTTTTTTAGACACTTTTCGTTCAGTCGATTGCAATCTAAAGTGAAGGTGTGCAACTAGATATTATAACATTCCTAAATCCAAAATTTCAACATCCTACGGCTAATCGTTTTGTTTTTTATGAAATATACATACGTACGTACAAACATCACTTCGAAACTAGTCAAAATGTATTCAGGGATGATAAAAACAGATATTTCCGTAGAAATATAAAAACCGATATTTTTCGTGATCAAAATACTTGCTTTACTTCATACAAGTAAGTAAAAATACTTTGAGGTAAGGAAGCCGATCAACATTTAAATAATATCGACTTTTTAATTTTTTCAAAATTTTTAATACAATTAGAAATTTTAATAATAATAACCTTTAGTAATAATATTACAATAACATTTCATCATTCCCCGCCCCCAGCCACAAGAAAGAAATCTCTTTTTTATTAGTTGTCAGTGGAATATTTTTTTTTAGTTTCTTCCATTAAACGTAGAAAAATAAGAAATTTTTTAGACGGTGACAAGCAGAAAGAGTGTGGAATATTTGAATTTTTTAAATATTTTTTAGTTTATTTAAATCTATAATGGCAATTTTAAAATAAAACTTCAACATTTATTTCCCTCACCCCAAAAAAATCTTCGGTAAATTTTTTCATGTATAATTATATTTCCACAGTATAATTAACCAATGCCATGAAAGTATTACTTTGCAGTCAGATTTTTTTTATAGTTAAAAAATATATATATATATATATATAAATACACCATTTATATATAGAGTAGCGCGCAGAAGCTTCTTGAAACTAGGTAAAAAATAATTACAAATAGCAAAAAGATTTTTTAAATTAACAATAGCAGAATGTAGCAGACAATAATTTTAGTCCATGATATCGGTATAATAAAGTGTTGATAATTCAGCCATGTCAATTTGGCAATACAATGACAAATACAACTAACTGTGTACATCTATCTCAATGATTGAAGTGAGCTGCAGTGTCCGATTTGGTTTTCTGTGTTAAGTAGTTGTAACAATATTAACGAAAAAAGAAAGGATTTTCGCTTTAAAAAATGTTATAAAAGTGATACTACTGCAGTTATTAATAAATGGAACAGATATTTTACATCAAACTTTCTAGACAAACACTGTACGACAAACGAAAAAAATCTGAACAACACGGATTTGTTATGGATGCACCAAGTCCAGAAACCTTTTTTACCTTTGGTCGTCCAGAAACAATCGCAACAGAGGAAAATGAATTGCACATTTGTTTAGCGATGATGCACCAAAATCAACAAGATGATTAGCCTCTGACTGGAGTTATCACGATGGTTCAAAAAATGTTACATAAACATGAATTTAAAATTTACATTCCACGTTTACTTCATGGGCTACTTGAAGATTATCCAGATCGAGGTTTCAATTTGTTGAATTGATGCCTAACAAATAGAAACAAGATACGGAGTTATCTATAAAAATTGTATGGTTTGATGAGGGTATTCTTAAGTTAAGTGAACAAATTAATTGACTTAACTACCCTTACTGGCATACTGCAAACCAACATCTATTGTTAGAACAACTCAATCGATCAGGTGTGAGTGTTTGGGGAGAATTATCATCTTTTGTCGTATTCGGACTGTACTTTTTTTAAGGAACAATGGCAGGAGATAAATAAATACTAGGACGTACTTAAAAATTACGCGGTACCAGGACCCATGACGTAAGCTGAAAACATTCTAGAAATTTACTTCAACTTGATGGCACTCCACCACATTATGCCACTGCAGTTCGCGACTACGTGAATGAAACATTTGGCAGAAGAGTGATTGGTCAGCGGGTAGATATTGTCATGCCTCCACGTTCACCAGACATTACGCCGATGAATCTTTTCGAATGGAGTGTCATCAAGGAGACTATTTATTCTAGAAAGCCTCATAATATGACCAACCGGAAGATTACATTTACGATGCATTCAATGATTTAGACAGGGATAGTGAACTTTGTCGTAGATTATGTAACAATGTTTCCAAAAGACGGCAAAAATGTATTAATGAAGATGGAAAACATTTTGAACATAAAATATAATTGTAAGTATTGTTTAATATAAATAAATTCAGTACTTATATAAAAAGGTATCAAGTAACTCTTTCGCCACTCTGTGTATAAATACTTGATAAATTTGTTTTACCTTTGGCAAAACTGGAACTGTACAGATATTTTTATTCATTTGTGACTTTAAAAGTATACAATTTGTTGCCTAATAATGTAATGTAATGTTGCAAATAATGTCTTTTGTTGTGTCATTATTTGTTGCCTCAAAAATCTTTAGAGAATACAATGCTCTGTTATTTGTGTGTTTACTGGAAACCGATGAAATTGAAAACTTATTATTGGAATCTAATTAATGAAAAAAATTGTTAAAAGAAATTACTATTTTTGGATTACAGCATCTATGGATTTTTATTATAATTTTATCTCAGAATTTCTGTTTCATTTAATAAAATATTATTGTGTTAATAAGCCTCGACACGGATTTGTACCACTTTGGAAACTAGTTGAGAAAAACATTAAATAACCGCCATTTTTTAGTTCACTGGCTGCTTAATGGGTGAGGCCTACTCAAGAGCCTGCCCACCTATTAACCAACCACTGATTGGTCTCAAACCGAACAAAATAATTATTAAAAAAAAAAAAAAACTACTACTAATTGTACGAATCTACGTAGAATAATTATGGAAAACGATAGAGTTAGCCTTAACAAAGTGGAGCCCATTAAATCAGTCTATCTTATCATTACACAAGTTTTAATTTGGTAATCATAATGTTGCCGACTACTTTTACCGCATCAGCAGAATCTTTCAAATTATTACGTGTAATAACATCTGTATTACGTGTTATTTTACGCCATTAAAATTAGTATATTATATAACTTATCGGCTTAGATTTTAGATAAATAAAAACGAAATAAAATGCTATACAATTCTACCAAAATTTAAAAATATAATCTAACAACAATTAGAGTATAAAAATAACAATTAAAAACAGACATATATATTACACTGGTATACAAACAAAAATTGATTTTTTGGTGCCTGGAGTTTTATAGCTGTTTTTATATCTACGTTTCTCGCTGATTTCAAAACTGAAAACCGATTTTTTCTAGCAGCTCTAGTTTTTTAGTTACAGCGGTTTCCAGTTTTCCCTAGTTTTCTTGTAGCAATTCATAGACCCCTAAGATATTATATTGAAACTACCGTTCTTGCGCAAATTTTTATAATGTTTATCTTGAATTTTTTGTTTTCTGGTATGTACATACTATTAAATGAAGATTTTAATCTTGTAACCTCAAGTTTAGTGATCGAGAGTATTTGAGAACTCAAATGCAAACATGTCTTCTATGCGCAGGAGCTGCGTAAATA
>JAAAKQ030508339.1:0-19900 GCA_010016005.3 Zanna intricata | reverse complement strand
TGTAAATAAACAACTCTATGACAAATTAACTGTTAAAGCCTACATCGGGTCATATTGACCCGAACAGTACATTAGTACAGACTACAAATATGTGACGAAAAATTAATATAAAAAAAAAAAAAAAAAATTGTATGTAAACTTTGTATTTGGAGATACAAAGTCATAGAATCAGAAACTTATATCATTAATGGGAGGAAAATTATAATTAAATAAAAATGTTTTTGGGTCAATATGATCCGAACAGAACAGCAGGGTTAAACGATGTGGTTACAACTTCTTTTTATACTTAAGATTATACTATTTGTAATGAATAACAGTTGGTGACACTTAATATGTTTAAAAATAAATAATAAAGAAAAAAATTTTTTTTCAGGATATAATTATGGCTGCCAGTCCCGGAAGGGCTGTCCATTGTCCGCATATAACAGCTTCGACATCAGTTATTTCACAGAGTGATCTTGATGCAGCTAGACAAGTAAGTATTATCTTTTTACTATTTTCTGTTTTATCTGATTGTTAGGATAAAACAGGATAAGGTGCTTATGGTTGAAAGAGGCCATACAAAGATGTTAGTAGGTTGTGTAAATACACTGATGGAAATATCTCTCAAAGCTTTTGCATCACTAGCATTCTGAAAGAAGCTAAACTGATAACTGTGTTATTTTCAAGTTCAAAGAGTCTAAAAGATGACTTCTGATCAAATCCTATCAGGGCTAGGAATGGAGAGGGTGGTGTGGTGATTAAGATCATCTCAAGGTGGGTGCTTCTCTAGAGGGTCAGAATGTCTAAAAAGATAATTGGTGATCTCATTAACTAAAAAAGCATTGTGCAATTATTAATGCTTAAAACACTGAATATTTGTTCAGTTTGTATAGATCTGCTGCTTGCAAGTTTGACTGCTCTTATGAATCATTTCCTCTTAATACTTTTTTGCTTTGATAAAAAATATATAATAAATTTATGTAAAATAAGACATTCTGTGAGAAATAAAACAGAAGATGGAAGGGGATTACATGATGTAAAGAACTGAAAGTTTATTAAAAAAAAAAACTTATATGTTTAAATGTTTTTTTTTTTTTTTTTTTTTTTTTAATAAAAGATCTGTCTCAACATAGATATCACTCATCTTGAAATGGCCTTAGTGTAATCCAATTATTCAATAATTATTACTTGCCTGTACTAATAGAGGGTGAATTATAGGTAAGTTACTAAATTGCTTCTCTTACAGGTGATTATTTTGCAATACTTGTTATGTCTTTAGGGCAGTTCATCTTGGAAAGTTTGAACGGTGTGGAGTAAGGAAATGTCACATTCTATGAATGAAAGTGCCTTGACCTATCACTTTTGATATTATTATTGATTACTTCGTTGATTGGCATTTTTTGTGGCTAATAATCATGGCAAATAATGACATTTTAATTATAAAAAAAAAATAAAAAGAAATTGACTGAGAATACAAAACATCATGTACAGAATAAAGGACATAATATTTGTATGTAACATACTCCACCATCTTTTTTTTCTTGTTAAATTCCATTTATTGAAACTGATCTCTTATACTAAAAGGCATATTCAAATCAGTAAATGTATCAGATAATCAATGCATCATTACATAGCTTTAATTATTAGATTAAGCATACAGATATATATATTTTAAAATCTAGAAAATTGGTGGTGGTTTATCATAATCTTTTACAATATAAATATGATTTTGATACAAGAATAGAAATTCAATTTTGTTTAAAAATAAACACTTTGTAAGTGTTGTAAGATCTCTAGAGTCTTAGAATTAAAATTTTTTTAAATATAAATAAGATCTGTAACTTCTGAATAAATAAAAAAAAAAAGCTCCATTAAATAAATAATTATTACAAAGTTGTATAAAATTGTACTTATTTTGCTTATGAATTGTTCATCATTGAGTTGTGATATTTTAAGGGACAAGGCTAGGGTAAGGGGAAAATAAATTTATTATTAAATCTTGTTATTGAAAGACCTAAATAGGTTCCATCAAGATTATGTAGGTTTATAACCCTAAGTATAATTAAGTTCTTTGCAATTTAATAGCTGTGTATATTAACAGGATCTGAATCCTATGCAATAAGGTAAACATCTCGTGGAACTAAAAATTCTCAGAAATCTGTAAAGGTTTAATCAAATTAAGAAATTGCATTGATCTAAAGTTGTTGTTTTACATTACATGTAAGTAGAGTAATATTTATTAAAAACAAGCGCAATAATGATAATAAATATATATATAATGATAGCAATGAAATATGTTATCTTAAAATTTATCAGTTAATTATCATAACGCTGCAGAGTCAGATCCCTTGATGAATGTGAAATGGCTTTTGACATCGATTATTTCTCATGTACATTTTATTGTCAGAACTAAAATACTTGAATATTGTAATTGTAATATCTAAATTAGAAGTTTTGTTTGTTCATTATAGAGGATTTTACAGCCTTCCGTCTAAGGGGTTCCCCGTTCAGTGGTGCAGACGTTAAATAAATTTTAAAAAGAAATAATTTTAATCTTTGTATTGCAGATCATATCGTGCATTTTTCAGAAAGAAAAGAAAAAAAAAATAGAAAAACTAGAGAATAAATGTAATTAACAAAAAATTGTTTATTAACATGTACGTGTTTGAATTCAAGGCATATTAAGAATCTAAAGAAAATCTTAAAATTCTAATATTGAATACCGACATACTAAAAAAATGATTGTTGTGTACTTACAATTTGGATTATTTAGATTATTCTTAGAGGTTACTACAAAGATAGACAATGTGTAAAAGTAATGGATGAATTTAAAATAAATGTGGGCAGGAGAGGCTTTAGGTAAAAATATAAAAATTAATAGAAAACCATACATTATAATTGATGGATGGATATAATTAGTAAAAACATGCAAAATATGATAGAGACAAGAAATTGTATGCGTTTCAGAAATAAATTTGTTGAGAATGCTGATAAGGAAAGTCATTTGAAAGTGTAGTGAAGTTCAGATTATTTTAATTACTTGAAGGTAGATATAGTATATTGAAAATTTTGGAAATATTCAGTCAAAATGAATTAATATTAGAGTTGTGGACAGAAAACTTCAGAGGAATGAGAATAAAGGCTGCAGGTTATAGAATATATCCTTCAAAATGATTCAAGTTAGGGGGTGCATGGTGAAGGACATGTGAAATTCATGTATGGAGCCGAATAGGTTAGGGACGGGAAGGGTAGTCCTCCCACTGAGGGGTATTTTGGCTGTCCAGAAGAGGAGGTCAGAATGCTCTTAATGATGCTTGATGCTGAGGGGACTCTGATGAAAGATGTCCAAAGGGGATGAATGTAGGTGGGGCAGACAACTGCCATGACACCCATGGCTATGCCTAATGGTATTTTCAGTTTCTCCAGAGTGTTTAAAAAGAAATTTAAAAAAAGTCAGAGAATATATGACCAATTCGCTGGGTCGGTGTAGTGGTGTACTCATCATTGCGAATCAGCTGATTTTGAAGTCAAGAGTTCTAAGGTTCAAATCCTAGTAAAGGCAGTTACTTTTATATAAATTTGAATATTAGATTGTGGATCGCTGTTGTTTGGTTGTTAGGTTTCAGTTAATCACATCTTAGGAATGGTCGACCTGAGACTGAACAAGACTACACTTCATTTACATTATTCATACATATCATCCTCTGAAGTAATAGCATATGGTGATAAATGCTAAATTGAAAAAGAGAGAGGGGTAGTAGAATAGACATCTCGATTACCCTCCCCGTGGGGAAAAACACCTTTCTCATGGCATTGCCAGTTGCCACACCACCCCCTCCGTTCCTAGCCCTCATGGGCTTTACCAGAGGTCATCTTTTAGCCCTCGATCTCATAACATCTCACAGTCATCAATCGATCTTGGAGAGATGCCACCAATGTGCCCTGAAGGACATCCATATCAGCAATTTTGCCCGGTGTCCCGATGTCTTCTATGAAGACATAGGACGTCTTGTAAACCACCCGCCTTAGAAAATTGCATGGACTCCGCGGAAGCATGAAACTGTGCCAATTCCACCTTCTATTCAGCACGTATGCTAGACTCTACTTACCTAAGCTAACATTATTTTGCTACGATGGCTTATAGAATGGAGAGCAATCACCAATTTTAAACTGGCCTCAGGAACCTCAGGTCTGATCTGTTCAGGAACTGAGTAATCACCCACCCCAGCTCCGACTTTTAAGGTCCGCTTAGCCAAACTATAAGTTGATTATAACTAACACATCCCTGTCTCCCTTAACAGGAGCTTCCATTTCTACCAGAGTATTTCAAACACAAACTATGATTGTACCTGGGAGCATGGGAGGTATACTCCTGAGCATGACCTCCATTGATACTAAACTAAATCTAACTGAGGCTCAGTGCCAAAGCACCACCTACCTCCGGTCAATCAAACTACCCCGGCGGTCCCTAGCCATCCGGGATCCTACTCTATTCTCCTTCAGCTGATCCGCACAGTGCAAAGGAATCGGAGGAAGCCAGCCACAATTGTCTATGCTCTGCGAGTCTTCCAATTGACCCACAGATCTAGAAAGGAATTTACTTTCTCAAGTTCCCTAACAGTTTTGGTACGTTCAGCTTTGTATCTGGGACATACATAAAGGACATAGTCCACTGTGTCATCGACTCTACATTTTGGACATAGTTTGGAGTCAACCAAACCGTACCGAACCAAATTATGCTAAAGGCACCAGTAGAATATACAGTAAGACTGAGAGGAAATGCTCTCTGGTTATGCTTTAATGAAAATAAGGAAACTTGTTGATTATCTAAGAATAAGTTTTCTTTGAGCCACTGTTTATTGGAATATTAAAACATTTATAAAAAATGTTAGATGGTTTATAATCAGAATTCAGTAGAATCTGTGTAGGTAGTGTGAATAATGTATGAGGTTAGAGAAATACAGTCAGATTTTAAAATAATACTGTTTATTGAGAAAAGCAGAGCAAGTAATGTGAAAATTTCCATACAATAATTCTAGAAAGGATGTAGATAAAATGATGCCAGAAAGAGGAGTGGATTCTAATCCTCAGATTTATCTTAGAAAGTAAGATTAAGAAGATAAAGCCAAACTTATTGGCATTTACATTTGTGAGGATGTATTTGATGGTGTTAAGTGGAATGGAATTAAATGTAACTTTTTAAGGGAAATGTAATTAAAATTTAGGAATGGATGAATAACTGACATGTTGTACAAGAATCATGTAGTAATCTTTAAGCAGATGAATAAAATAAGCTCCGATTTCAGAAAGGAGTTAGGCAGTGCATGAATTGGAAGAACAAATTTTGGCAGGAATATTAACTGCTCTGAAAAAAATAAATGTATAGATCTGCCAATAACGTTTTTTTTTTATGTGAAGACCAAATTTAGCAAAAAAAAAAAAAAATTGAATGGTAGTGACAGGAGGAAAATTAGTTTAAAATTGATAAGAATGAAACAAAGTTAGTTAGAAGAGACAAAAGGATGGTAATGAGATACTTGTACTGTACTTCTATTATTACATCAGTTGCAGAATTTTTTTATGTTAGTAGTAAAATTACAAAGGATTGGTAGAGTTTAAACATTAAAATGCAAAATAACAAAAGTAGGAGAGCTTTGTGCAGAAAAGAAGCCTAGAAATAATGGCTTAATGCCTAAAGGCACTAGTAGAATATACAGTAAGACTAAGAGGAAATGCTATCTGGTTTTGCTTTAGTAAAAGTAAAGAAACTTGTTAATTATCTAAGAGAAGTTTTCTTTGAGCCACTGTTTATTGGAGTACTAAAACATTTATAAAAAATGTTGAATCAGGCAATGTGTAATAATAGATATAATCTACTATTGATGAGTGGAGTAAATAAGCCTCAATCATTATCACGAAGTACTTGTTCCAATTAGTCACAATAGAATTGTCGAGCAGTACATACTCTGATTTTAGTATTAAAGCATATTTCAAAACTGGTGTCAGTTATATGATTACCACAGCAAGTACTTCAGAACCAGTTTAATATTCATCGACATGATCTGATACCTTTTATCTATGTGATAAAAACATGAATAGAAAATTTTAAAGAATCAGAATTTACACATAATAGAAGAAATGGATTGGTTAAAAATGTACTTACACCAGAAAATATGGCAGAAGTGAGAAAAGTCATACAGGACATTGCTGTAGACCCATACAGGGACTATAGCAAAACCTTATGTGGTCAGCACAATGTTACACATCACTTGGCATTTCTGATTACATTGCAAGGACAAAAAATAAAAAAAATATTTATGTCAGGTGGAAATTAGCTCTATTATATGAAATTTAAGAATAAGTAATCATACAAGTACTAAAATTTAAAAAGATTCTAACATTTTCATATTTATTTGCAGTAAAATAAAGAATAAGGTGAACAACACATTTGCCTACAAAATAGGATCTAAGAAATGAGCATGTCAAGGTTTAGTTAATCTGTAGTCAAAGATTATGTAGATGTAAAAATTTTAGATGATGGCTGAGATTGGATTGCCAAAAACAGACAACAGAAGATCTAGATGGCAGTAATTTTATTGAATTTAAAATAATAGCAAGCAACAGAAAACGATATCAAACCAATTGAATGACTGATGATCTTCTCCCCCCCCCCAAAAAAAAAAAAGTTTCCTCAATTTTCTAATCTGAAATGAAACATTTTCAGTACAAGTATCAGTTAAATTCTTTATATCTTTTAATTCAATTTCTCTCTGAAATGATTATAATTTATTTTTTTAAGAACTGTTAGAAATTGACTTCTTATGCATACTTAAGTCAAGAAAGGTTATTAATTAAGAGTCCTGAGAATGTCTGATGGTGAATTAATTTAATTACATCATATTTGTCTTGTTCATCTTGTGTTCAGAAATGTGAGATGTAAAGAACAAGCTCAGACTTCCACTGTTAACTTTTTTATTTGCATTAATACATAATCCCTTAATTTCTTCTATTCCTCTAATACTTATTAATTTTCTATTTTTGTTTTTTTACTTGTCTATTTTTAATCTATAGTCTATGGTCTATTCTTATAATCACTTGATGTATGTACTCCAACCCTTTAAAAAATTTTAATTCACAGTAGATTATCCTTTAAATGTTCTTTTCCTTCAGATTTTATTTAATTAAATGTATATGCATCTAATCTTTCTATGTATGTGTTTATTTATTTTTATTATAGTATCAAATATATTTAATTCAAGTAATGACTGTTTTGACAGAGTGCTGAGTGCTGTTACTGTCAGGATGTCAAAGGAGATGTATGGTTGTGTCTAAATAAGGATTGTCTGACTAGTGTCTGTAAAGGCTTCATAAATGACCACAGATTGTTACATTACCAGGTAAGATTATGTATAAGAATTATCTATTAATGGTTCAGTGCACCATTGTAAGAGATTACTGAATATAAAAATATTACTTTATCAAAGATAGAGAGTTATGTAATAAACTTAACATTGTCTTTTATTACAAAAGCTACTAATATTTATGTGTTAAAGTATTTTATTAACAAATAAAGTGTTCAAGACACAAAATTCTTGATCTAAATGCAGTTTTTTCAAGTTAATCTAATCTTAATTTTATTTTTGTTTCATATTCGAAATAATTATATATTTTTTAATAATTAAAAAATTTTAATAATTTTGTTAATAATAATTAACTTTTTAATAATTCTGTTATATAAAAGCTACAGTAATTAGACTCTTGATAACAGTTGTTAAAAATTTATGAATTTTGCATACATTTTTGCATATATTTTCTATTAAATGCCTTGAAAATGAATCTAAGTATACTTATGAATTATCTGCTTAATGCTATTTAGTTATTCATTCCTTCTAATATTATTTGTATTTAAGGAAGTTTTAAAATTTAAGTACTGTTGATGCAAATGTATCTGGTAGTAAAATGATGAAATGTTTATAATTTCATAACATATACTTCAGAAATTTTTTTTTAACAATTCATCAGTGATCCCTCCTCTCATGTGTAAGAGCTGATGACCTGATTCATATCCTGCAGATAATTTCCCACCATATCTCACGGTTCTCTGCCATTCACATGAAGGTGCCTAATGTTCTTCAGTTTGATCCAGCTATCTTTTTGGCAGTCTTCTGCATTACCTGCTGCCGTCGAGTTTTTCCTATATGACTAGCTTCTCAAGATTTTCACCAGGACTATGAATTATATGTTGAAAAAACAAAGATGATTGCATTGGAAGCATATTGTGAACAATGCCCCGCTGTATACTCAGCTCTTATAATCAAGTTGTTCATCCTCTTTTCTGTCTATGTGATACAGAGCATTCTTCTGTAGGTCTACATTTTGAAAACATCAATTCTCCTGTGGTCTTTCACCTAGGTATTCCCGGTATCAGTGCCACACATGACTACTGGGAAAACTAGTACCTGAAGCAGTTTCAGCTTTGTATTCTCTGTGATTACCTTATCTTTCCAAATAGTAGTAAACTTCATAAATGCATCCTTCGCATGACAATTCATTTTCACATTCTGAAAGATTGTTAGCTCTTATCTACAATCATAACTTTTGTTTTTCAGATGTTTTATTTTAACCCTAGTGCCTCACTTTATTGCTGAACATGCTCGAAAATCTCCTTCACTTCAACTTCAGAGCTCGCAAACAGGGTCGTATTGTCACCAGACCGTAATTTCATTATATGCCAGCCTTCAATTCATACAAGCCTTCTATTCGGCTCTTTTGTATGATATATTCGCGTAAATTTTAATTAAGATCAGTCAAAGAATACATCCCTGTTGTACTGTCTCAATGGGTAAAAGAGTTCTGCTATGACATTTTCAAGTTTAACCATAACACTGTTTTTTACATATAGGTTCTGAATGAGGGTAACAAGATGATCAGGAACGGTCCATTTCCTTCAATACTCACCACAGATCTTTCCACCTGACCAAATCAAAAGCCTTGGCTTAATCTAGGAAGCATATTAAAAGAGGAGTGTTGAACTCTCTGGCTTTCTCTATCAGCTGCCTAATATTTAGAATTGGCTCATGCATACTCTTTATTTTGACAAATCCGGTTTGCTCTGTAGGGATTTTTCTGTCTAGATAGTATCATAGACTTCTTGGAATATATACAATAAAAGTTTATATGCATGTGAAATCAGAGAACTAAAAGAATGAGAACTATAAAAGTTTGCATGCATGTGAAATCAGAGAAATAGTTCTATAATTTTTGCACAGCTGCGTGCAACCTTTTTTTATGTAGGTATACAAACAAACAACACCGAAGTTGTCCACTCATCAGGCCATTTGCTGGTTAACCATAGCTGTTTATGGATCTGGGCATATTTGTAACTACCAGTTCATTGATTACTGTGATCATCTCCACTGTGACGCTATCTGGTCCTGGTGACTTGTCTCTCAATTTCTTTATTGTTTTACACACCTCGTCTTTGAGAATTTTTGGTTCTCTCTTGGACACTAAATATATATTGTGAGCTCTGCTTCAGATTCATCATATTGTAGGTTGCTACAGTACTCTTTCCAGCTTCCTCCAATCTTCCAATAGTCGGTAAGAAGTATCTGCATCTTCTGTAACCTGAGATTTTGGTTTGAAGGTGTTCATAAGGTTCTGTATTTCTTTGAACATGTGATGCATTTCAATTATTGCTGTACAGTTCCTCAATTTTATTGCAGGTTTCTTGGATGAATGAATTTTTATCATGACAACACAATTTTTGGATTTCAGCAGACAATCTCTGATAATATACAGAGTACTGAGTGGTGGTTCATTCTTCTTTGTTCCTCTACAAGTTTGACAGTTTCCTGGGCCAACTACTTTTGTTTCTTTCTAGACTGCCAAACTTCTTTAGCTATCTCTTCTGTGCCTTCCAGGAGCATGTGTTTTAGTTCTTCCCATTTTCTAAAGGTTTTCTGTATTTTGAATTCTAAAAAGACTAGTCTTCTATTTTACTCTTGACTGATTTTTTCCATCTTTCTGAAATCAAGGTGTAATCGATTTGGTTCAATGATATTTGGTATACAGTTAGAGCCACATATATAGCCTACTAGGATGCTGGTGAAAGTATTCATTGGTTAATTGAAGTCTCTTTTCTCTTGACAGAATTAAGAGTAATCATTCACCACAATTGTTACTTTCACCAACATCTTAGCCACTATGCATTGTTATTGCAGTTTTTTCATTCCCTACTTTTCTTTCTCAACAACTGCAAGCTTTCCAACTTTCATTAAGTCTCTTATTGTTCCTGCTTGTAATCTTGTGTACTCTTCCACTGTTGGTAGCTGAGGTCTCCCTCTCCAGAGATCCGATTGGAGGAGTTGAAACTTTGTAATATGTATATGTGTGGAAGATCATGATGGGTTTTCTTGGAAAAGTTAATTGTGTTGGTTTTCCATTGCCTTTCACGGATGATTTTTTGTCAGGGTTTATTCTCTTAGGCAAAAGGTCCAATTTTAAGATGCTGGATATTTGCCTTTTCACAGCACAATGAATATAGTGAAGTCTCACATGGGTGCAGTTGTGAGTGAGGTACCGGTGGTCTGCTGATCTTGATGCAGTTTATAGTTGTTGAAGGTATTTGCTAGTTTGCCCCCTTCAGTTAGAGGCATCCCACTCATCATTTTTAATTTAATATGCTTTTATTGTACCGACTTCATTCCTCATTTTCCCATATAGTTGAAAAATCAATAAACAATATAAATTTAAAGTAGAAAATTCATTCATAACATTCAATTAACTTTGCTCACAATGGTAAATCTGAAGATTAAAAAGAATTAATTTATGTGTGCATCAATTGTAGGTTCTTTAAAAGCAATTATCTTTTTCTACATGCTTTAACAATATTTCCAAAAAAAAATATTATTAAAATATTTTTATTATTGATTTTCATTTGAAGTCTTTTGATTTTCAAAACTTATGTTGTATTGAGATAATTATCCTCTTGTCAGTTGCTCATTGAAATGTTTACCTTGCTTGTTGATTGTGTAGAAACTGGGGGGTACCCCATTGTGTTAAAACTTCACACTTTTTCCTACCAAAACGTAATGTATGTTATTTTTATTATAGTTTAAACTTTTTATTTATTAAATGTGAATAAATGTTTGCTTGAAATCTGTTGTAATTTACATTTATGAAACCAAGATTAAGTTATTTTTAACAATTAAAACTTTGAAATTAGGTGTGTTACTTTTGAAATAATGTTAAATTACAAAAGTTATTTTTAAAAATTGCATTTGTATTATTATTATTATTATTATTATTAAGACTATTGGTATACAAACATATACAATAAAGAGAAGAATGGTTTTGTAGTGATCAAGAGAATTACATCATTTCTTGAAAATATATTATTTTATTACTCAATTTTTTTTAGAATTACTTAAGTTACACGAAGGTGATTAAAATACTTTAAAGGGTTTTTTTTTTATTTTCAAATGCTTACTATTCAATGATTATTTTGAGACATTAACTAACCTCATGTAGAAATAAATAGAATTTTAATTATTATGGATGGATTTTTTAAGAAAAAATCATTTTTAGAGTGCAAATTGCAAAAAGTGAACACCAGTTCATAAATGAATTATCATTAAAAGATTATTCAGTCTATTTGCATTGAAACTTGTTGAATAATACAGAAAGTGTAACGATTTTATTTACCAGCTGGCAGAACTGTTCTTTGATCACAATGGAGTTGTAGTGATTCACACCTTTTTAATATGAAATTAAAACATGTCATTATTTGTATCTTGTTACCTTACTAATTATTGTAGAAGGAAGTTTTTTAAATTTGATAGAGGAACAGGTAAATAATTTTTTTAATGTGATATATTGTGTAATAAATAACAAATTTATTGGTTGTTTTTATTTGTTTTATTTAGTGTTGTTGTTTTATTTGTTTAAAATTTTTGCTTTTAGCTATTGTTTTCAGGTGGTTTCTAAATGTTTCTGGAATTAAGTTATTTCACAACTGTGTATAAAAATATTTTATTAAAAGCAACTGTATATTAAATTTTCTTTTAAGTAGTTCCTTCGGTAGATACATCCTTATAATTCCCCAAATTTATGTTTTAAAATCAATAATTGCAGCAGTGGATTATTGTTAAGTATATTGAACTAAATCGTGTTCTAAATTTTTTTCATTATTGTAATTACTAATTGAAATCTTTTTTGTACTTGAAGGAGTATACAGATCACTATGTGTATATGAGCATTTTATCATTACGTATCTGGTGCTACCAATGTAAAGGTGAAATGATGTTGATACCTCCTGCCCAGCATGTTGATTTACATCAACCAACAATGACATGCAGATTACGACACCTTGATTACATTGATAATGAAGATTCAGATGACAGCCGATCAACAATCATGGATGATAACACCAAACCAACTGGTAATTATATTATTAATATAATCTGAAAATATTACATATCATTTATGTTACTTCTCAGGTAGCTTGTTACATTCAGGTTTAATTATTTGATCTTAAAATATTCTCTATTAGTTGAATTTGATAGCTGGTGATTTTGTGAGATATACCCATGTACAAATTTGTACAATTATGCAGATTAAGAGAAAATTTCTTGTTAATTATTTTGTCATCAATAGTTTTTCTAAAACGATTAAATTGTTATAAAAACTATTATATATTTATATTTTGTAATGTTGTGACCCAATATATCTGTATTTTGTTGTAGTGAAATTAGACATTATTCAATTAGCCATAATAAATTAGGATACTGGGTGACTTCACAAATGTAAAAGCATATAAAATTTATTGAGGTAACTTATAGATTCAGTTTAGGTCTCATTTTATAGAAAAACACATCAAGTTTGTCACCTAATATTCAGTTAGGTTTGATATAGCTTCCATTTGTAATGCAATATAATTCCACCTGAAATCAATTTCATTCCATACTTTAGCCAGTAAGTCTGGCATTACCTTTGCAGCTGTGCATTAATACAACAGATGTGATCAAGTATACGCCACGCGGCAAATAAATTGTTTTGATTGATTGTATAAAGTTGATTAATTTGGTCGATTCCGACCTGTAAGGAAACTAGGTCTAAATTACTGTTATTTCAACATTTCTTAATTGGTGTACTTGTAAGTAAATTACTGATGACAAAATGAGACATTTACAGTCATGAGTAGCTTGTATAATTAGAGAACTTGGTACGGGGTTTGTGCTTCCGTGAACTCGGTTAGCTAGTTCAGAGTGCAATGAGTAGGACAGGATGAGAAGATGTCTGAAAGAAGCCTACAGTGAAGGCAAAGGATGAGTCAAAATCACTGATGTAAATGTCTACTGAGACATTTGCATTGGTGGCATCCCAAACAAGGCCAGGCTGATGACATTTATATGTAATCAGTTCGAGGGTCAATAAGATGACTCCCGGTAAAGCCTTCAGGGCTAGGAACAGGAAGGTGCGGCGACTGGAACATCATAAGGTCTTCCCCTTGTGACAGTTGGGATGTACATTAATACAAGATCTTAATTCAACCAGATCGCAGGCGAAGGTAGTACATAAATCTGATCTTAATGAAATTCTGTAAGAAAACATTAAGCGGAGTCAAATCTGGGGACCAAGGTGGCGATGGCAATTGGACCATCATGATCAATCCAGTGACCTGGGAATCCGAGTATCAAGAAAATTTTTGACATCTAGGCAGAAGTGAGGTGGTGGTATTTAAGTAAGTCCATCTTGGTCATCATCATCTGAGGAATTGGAAAATTCCACCTAAATGATATCGTGTATGGTTGCCTCTTGGAAGACAAACATGCAGTACAGTCTTTGTTTAGGCCACAAAAACCAGTCTCAACGAAGATCTGGTGCTAAGAGTAAATTGTATGCCTTATAGGATGCTCCTTATAAGAAAATTATGTTGAATTGCAGTTCCTGACTTCAAATTGTGAAACCAAAACACACAGGAAGCATGTTTTGAAACAATAAATGTATTCATTTTTAACAACACTGGTGGCTGAATTTGGTCAACTATGAGAGTCAAAACTTGTGTTTTGTTATGAAATGAGACCTCAACCGAATCTGAAAGTTTCTAACTAAATTTGTATTTGCTTTTGACGTTATGAAGTCTTTTTTTATTCACCTAGTATTTGATTTGAATATGTTTGCTGTTGTAAAGCTATGAACTATATTATTATCTAACACAGTGAGCTATACTAAAAACCATTGTTAGATATAATATATATTTAAGTATATTCAAAATCAAAATTCTATTTTATAAATGTTAGCAATTTTCAATTATTTTTTAAAGTAGGTAGTGTATGAATAAACTCCTTTCTATATTTTGTGTATAATTACTTTTTTTAGTTTATTATACTGTAGACGTTTATATTAACTTTTATTTGTTTATATTAGTAGTACATAGTAATTATACATTATGCAAGTGTAAATTATATTTTATTATTAGGGATGAAATTTTATTATTATTCATTTTTTTTATAAAAATTTAGGTCTGTTTGTTTGTATTCATCTTGATTGAATCAGCAGACTTGAGTAGTGCTGATTTCTCATAATAAATGCTGAAATTATTATTATCCAAATATATTGTCAAAAACATGTTTGCATCCGCATCCAGCGACTCCCTCAGCAGGTCGACCAGGCCTGCTGCTCCAGCGGAGTGGTCCAGCGTTGAATCGGCTAGAGAACTCCTTTCAGCTTCTTCTATCTTTTTCTTCTTCTTCTCCAAGGTCTTCTCTAGGCGGCTGTTGGTGGCGAAGTAAAGTTTCATGCCAGGAAGTCTATTTATTAGAGCCCACAGTGGTGGAGTATAATGCTGCTATGGTGGGAGAATAGATGCGTGAGCAGATGCTATGTGGTGGGAGTGCCCGCCTGTGCATGCACGTTGTGTACTATAATCCCTCTGGCATTACCTCATCTGGGCGTTCGCAGAGTTAAAGGCGTGTGGTAACAGTAAAAATCTTACTATTATTAATACAGGAAATATTATCTGTCAGTGTAATACGACAAAACATCTATTAGGAACTGTACTCTCCTGATTAATTCAATTTTGGCATATCAAATTCTGATTGTATTGTTTGATTTACATAATTTTTAGTCCAGTATCCCAAATACTCTTAATGTTTTCAACTTTACTAATACAGTATCATGACTGACACATCCAAATACAGAGATGCAACAATAAGACTGCAGCCAACTTGATCTATAGTTTTTAGCAGATTTCCAAAGGAATTTGAGATTGCTACTACACTTGGTCATGTTTACATATATGTGTATGAATGTTTAAGATTTTTTCATCTGTTCTACCAGATATAGATCTTAACCAATGTTGACAAAAGTTGGTGAGCTTATATAAACCTATTGGGAATAGAGTCCTCTTTGATTTTCAGATGAATCGGTTTACAGGAACCAGAGGCAAAAAATTGGTTTATTTGAGTATGTTTATGAGATTACTAAAACCGGAAATTTACTCTTCTGATGGACTTACCCTGATAGGGTTTTTAATTTTTGTTCTATATTTAGGAATTTCTGATAAGGGTTATGTAAACAAGACATAAATAATATAAATCATCCTACAAAGAAGTGAGAATAAAAATGGTTTTACATATTTATACACGAGGTTTTTCCAGTTTTCTCTACTGTGCTGAAAAATCATGACATTAATTATGACATTTGCATTTCTTAAATTTAGCGAAGTTGTGTATAGTACTGTTCTTATATTTGTGATTTTGATTCTTGAATATTTGTGATTGATTTATTGAACAGGCTAGGACTGAAACTGTAGGGAAGATACCTTGTAACTACTACATTTAAAAAGGTTTCAGTCGCCATGCCACTTCCTCTTTACTTATCCTTTATGGGCTTTATCAGGTCACATCTTCAGTACCTTGGCAATTACATCTTTTAGTCAAGCCCCAGCCAGAATGCTACCAATGTGAATGCCACAAGCGACATACTCATTAGTGTCCTACTAACATAAACTCCAAACAAAACACATCCAGCCAAGTCTCAAACAAGATTGAATGACTTTCTAAGAACAAAGAAACTGAACTCTACCTACCCGAAAGATAAAAATGAATTCAACACACAATGAATCATAAAATACAACACAAAACCACTAACAAAACATAACATTAAAAATAAATAATGTACACATAACAGTAACATAAGACCATAACTAATGGAAAACAAACAAATCTATAATGAAACAGAAATCAACAGCAACAGTTTAACAAACTATAAAATAAAACCAAACATAAACGCAAAGAAGGAAAATTCCAATTGGACTTACCACCCCTTCAGTGATCCTTTTTTTCGCCAGATATGTAATGAAACTTTTTACAATCAACCATTCGCCCTAGCTTTTCCAATTAACATGGAGTTCTAGTATCAACCTGATAATATCAAGCCAACAAATGGCCCCGTGTACATAAGTCATACCTAGCATATTCATATATCACATGATAAGCATCATCCAACAATCTGCCTTGCAGACACATACCAGAGTCCACCAGGCCAAATTTCTGAAGTCTGTCCCAAAAATTGCCATGCCCAGAAAGAAATTGCATAACATAACTTGTTTGGGTGTACCCAAGAGGCGTCCCACAAATCAACAACATTAGGGAAATGATCATGTTTATAATGCTCACACTCTGTCTTATTACATCTGGCCTGCCACTGGGTGACACCTTGCTGTTGTATCTCCTTTATTTTCTCCAAAGGCAATTCATCTGACTTCTTAGCAATTTAATGCAGTTGTGCAATCAAGTCTATTTTACACTTGCTATCACCAAGATCGCCTCCCATGAAATTGTATGGTAACCACTATTACTATTAGCAATATAAGATATTGAGCCCATTATAAAATGCCTCAATAGCTTTTAAATTTTATCCTATCCGCCCAAATAGGTGCCGCGTATAGCATAATTGCCTCGCAGACATCCTTGTACTAGATACACATAGTTTTAAAATTAAGAACCCAATCAGGATTGACCACACATCAAATTTTGAAGAAGGCCTGTAATGCCTTCTTCGGAAGCAGCATTTTGAAGATACTTTTTAAACTGCAATTTCTCATCAAGAACCACCCGAAGATACTCTTGAACCTGAACAACTCTAATACATTGGCCTGCCATTGATACGCAGACTTGCTGCCTCACGCCAAACAACTTTTGAGGAGCATCATCATAGTCTTCTCCAGGCTAAACGTCATGCATGACGAAAGTCCTGCATGAGAGGCTTCCTCAATACCTTTTCCCAGAAAAAACCTGTAATGATTAGTAAACTGCGTGAGGTCAGATTTTCATTTATACAAAGGTACTGAACCTTTTCAAAGACTTACCAATAACTGGCGGTAACGTCAAGGTCCTACATGCGAAACTAACAGCGGGATCCTTGTCACTATCTTAAATCAATAATTTCATAATCCCCTTCTTCCAACACACTGGGAAGTATCCTCTAAATGAAAATTTATTAAAAACCCATGTGATAATTCTCAAATTTTACCGCTACCAAGTTAACAAGGAGCTACACCATTATCCCAACAAAGCTAGTAGCTAGGAGCCTGTACTTAGACTACAGATAGCTTGATGCACCACGGCCTCAGTAATCTCCAAGTAGACTGCACCTTCCGCGAAACTGAGCCACCTCACACCTAACCTGCTGACGGTATATGATCTCACCTACTTCAGTATCATCAGGCAGCAGCAAATCATCAAGTAGTCTGTGCAAAATTTCAATACATATCTATAATTACATAGAGTCGGGTTTAAAGAGCAGACAAAAGAATGTCATATCTATAATTACATTGAGTGGGGTTGAGAGAGCAGACAGTCATATCTGTAATTACACTGAGTCGGGTTGAGAGAGCAGACAAAAGAATGTCCTTTCATTGTTTGTGTTCCAAGACCCTATACAACCCCCCCCCCCCCAGAGATCCATGTCCCTCGTATGTGCACAAAGGAATGCTAGGAATCCCTCTTTGCTGTCCAAACTTAGTGAAAATATTGAGATCTAAGATCTCTATATTTGCCAACAAGGACTGCCTCTGCCTTCCTGATCACTCTCACACTGAGATTCTTTCCGCAAACGGACAGACAGCTTGTTTCATAATAGTCAATTCCCTGCTCCATCATGGAATGAGCCTCTCTTGACTGCAAGGAACTAAACACTCAGTGGCATCAATAAAACCTGCCAACAAACCTTCTGCCAGGTCTTCAAAGCCTAGAACATCTAGAATCTGATCCAAAACACGAAGTCTGGTCAATTCAACAAACTTTTACCAGTCTGCATATCTGTGCTGGAAATGGCTCTGCTGAACTGAAATGTTACATTGGTAGTGCTCATCCAAGCCACCAGCAATTTCATACACAGTCAGTTGATGGTCGCATGAGCTATTGTCAACTACCTTCCAGTCACAAACATTGGCAGAAATAAACCTATCAACGGTAATGTCGATGTTCATTTCACCAAAAAGCTGATTCCTGACTACATTACGCATAGGTGCGCAACTCGCTAGGTACATTATATACCTACAAACCATATTGGGTGAAAAAGGCCTCAATCCACTGCCATCATCAGTGAAGCTGCTATGCTCCAAAAATGGCTTAGTGTTCACATCCTCACCAATAAACATTGAACTACCGGAGATATGTTGGATTTTATCCCAGACCTCAAGATGATGTTCAGCAGGATCTCTACATTGAAATTAAAAACTTGCAACATACAGATGCAAATTCTAATTGTCCACATGGACAAAACAACTTGATGATTGTTAGAGAACTGTGAAATGAAGACACAGTCAAGTTCTCTTCTGCACAGTATGGAAGACATGCCATCAAAACCAAAATAAATCTCTTTCAACATGAAAAACCTAGCAGTTCACTCGACTTAACATACAGATTCTGCAAAAAGACAACATCCAACCCCCTAAATATGGCGATATCACCAGGTGCAATCTGCACTCTGTGCATTTAATTGCCAATTTTAACAGTATAACGTTATTGAATTGTAATACATTGTGATAGCCCTCTGATAACTCATCGTGCAGCATAATTTTCATGTATATAACATTGCCGAGGAGCTTCCCACGCAATCTGCACTCTGTGCATTTAATTGCCAATTTTAACCGTATAACGTTATTGAATTGTAATACATTGTGATAGCCCTCTGATAACTCATCGTGCAGCATAATTTTCATGTATATAACATTGCCGAGGAGCTTCCCACGCAATCTGCACTCTGTGCATTTAATTGCCAATTTTAACCGTATAACGTTATTGAATTGTAATACATTGTGATAGCCCTCTGATAACTCATCGTGCAGGATAATTTTCATGTATATAACATTGCCGAGGAGCTTCCCATGTTCGTCGGCAATGTCAATGAGTGGAGGGCTTTCCAAGGTACCAACATCGATGTTACCATCTGTAAGGATGTCCCTGGTAGGATTCTAAATTGGTCAGTAGTCGATGATTGCTCTAGCGATCATCGGCTCGTAGTTTTTGAGCTGGTTAGCGGGCTGCGCGATGTCTATAGGGTGGACGTCCCTGCTCAGCAGGGGCGCTTCCTGCAGAGACGGGCGGATTGGCCAAAGTTTTTGAACATTTTAGCGGCCAGGCTCCAGGATTTCACCCGAAATCTGGATGCTCTCCTGTTAGAGGACCTGGCAGTAACCTTCACATCAGTGGTGGTGGACACCGCTGAGCTTTCCATTCCCCGTAGCACAGGTCGAAAGAGGATTACTGGATGGTGAACTCGGGAATTGACGACGATAAAACGGGCTGTGGGCCGACTCAGGAAAGCCGCTTAATCTGAGGGTGATCCTGATCGGCGAGCAGCCCTGTTTGCGGAGTATCGCCGGACGAGGAACGAGTACTTCCATAAA
>JAAAKQ030508317.1:6371-19901 GCA_010016005.3 Zanna intricata | reverse complement strand
ACGACTGGCACTGGATAGGGAATCTTGGAGAGCTGCATCAAACCAGTCAAATGACTGAAGACAAAAAAAAAAAAAGTAGTATATAATCCATGTTTAAAACTTATTATATAATTAATTTTTCTATATTCGTCTTTATCATTCAATAAAAACTTTTGAAAATTCTTCATTTAATGTTATTAATTTTATCTATTAGTAAAATTTCTTTATACCTTTATATTTAACTTCATTTTTATCAAAAGTAAAAGTACAACATTTTGATCTTAAACCACAAAATTCTTCCCTTGGAATTCCATCTAATTCACCTTTGAATTTTCCGATAACTTTCTTATTTTTATCATTATTTTTTATTCATGATTTTTATCATGATTGGTATGATTTTAAAAATCATTCATGTTTTTTTATTAATGTGAATTTTTATCGCATTCATGATTTTTAAATTCTCAAAAAAATTTTAAAATTATTTTGTAAGGATCTTTTTTCATTTCTAAAATTTTACTATCTGTATTCAGATATCCATATATAATAATTTACAATTTGAATCATATTTCTTAAGCTTATCATAATAAAACTGATACATTAATAATTTTGAGAAATCAAGAACTGAAAATTCTATATATATTTGTTTTTTAAATTTTACTTTTCACTTATCATATGACTTATACAATTTTCATTAAATACTGGGAAACTTTTAAATTTTGTTTTTTGTGATTGATTACAAGAATATTTCTCATCTCCCAACTTTACTTTGATTCTATTCCTAACATTTTCCGTAGTTTTACCAAAAACAGAATTATTCATACATCAATAAAAATCTTTTTCAAAGTCACTTTTACTTTTTGCCCTCATTTTAGTATTAAATTCAATATATTCTTTCATAAGATAATGCTGTTTAAATTCTATAATTATGTTTATTTTTTCTAAAGCCATTCCCTTTTGTAAATAATATTTTTAATTTTTAACATGAACAACATAATTTTTTTTAATCAAATAATGTTGTACATAATTTGTTATTATAATGTTTAGGAGCTAAAGGAATATCATTATATTTTTCATTTAATTTTTCTGGGTCAACTTCAAAAATATATCCTAAATCATTTTTTTCATCATAATTTTTTTTGTTGTTTTCCCCAGTTTGATAATTTTCTATTGCTGAATCTACACAAAAAAAAAAAAAAACTCTTTATAATGTAATTTTTGAGAAAGGGCCCAACCATATAATTATTGGCATCAAGATACAATAAATGATTTTCTGGTTCACTAAAATCATAATTTTTTAAATATTTATTACTAGCTTTAGAATATTTTTTACTACATTGAGAAATTCCATCTCTAATTCCTCTTTCAATTATTAAATACATTTCATAATCGTTTATCAAATCTAATTAATTTTTTTTAAATTTTAACATACAATCCTAAACTAAATATGAATAAAGTTTAATAATATGCTAGATCTAATTTATAATTTTGTAAACAACAATTTCTAAAATTTTCATTACTATCAGCTAATAATAAAACATCTTGAATATTATACAAATCTGAATAATTTCCTAAATTTGTATATTTTAGATTATTCCAAACCATTTTATAATATAAATAATCTTAGATATTTCTTCATAATATTTATTATTAGATATTTCTTCATAATTTAAACAACTATAAAAAACTTTTCTTTTTAATTCTTTATTGAAATTTAATTTTTCAAGACTGTCTATAAATGTCTAAATTCATAGGGAAAAATATACTCTCTACTAATAATATTAAATATTTGTTCTTCATCACCCTTTTTACTATATATTAAATTTGAAATAGTACCAGATTTTATAAAATGATTAACCTTTCTTTTTAATTCTTTATTGTAATTTAATTTTTCAAGACTCTATAAATTCATAGGGAAAAATATATTTTCTACTAATAATATTAAATATTTGTTCATCACCCTTTTTACTATATATTATTTAATTTGAAATAGTACCAGATTTTATAAAATGATTGACTTGTTTACTATCTTCTTCTTTTTAAACCTTCAGCTAGTTTTTCTATTGATGACTGCATAAATCTAAAAAAAATCTATAAAGGAGAATTTTATAAATTTACTTGGTTTACTTTTTTCATTAAATTCATATCCAAATCCAGAATTAATTGAATAATTAATATATTTTTCATCTGTATTTGCAATTAAATTTATCTGACCATATATTTTTTTTATGATTCTTTAATAAATAAATGTATATTATAACCACTAAAATTATGACAATAAGTAGGAATAGTCTGTGGTATTTTAAAATTTAAATTATAAATTTGATGGGCAGCTCCCATATATTTTCCACTTATATGACAAAGATCTCTTTTTTTTATAAAGCTATCTAAAAATAAATATATTTAAAAAAAAAATTAAAATATACTTAAGAAATATGAAATAAATCTTTTAAGTTTGATTTTTTAATAAATCAAGTTTTTAATAATAAATCTGTCTTTTTTAGAAAATTAAAATATTTTTTATAAAAAGAAAATAAATTTACCTTTTTAGAAAATTAAAATAAAACACTTTTTAAAAAATAATTTTTAGATTCAAAATAAATTTCTTATTAAAATTTTTATTTAATAAATGAAACTACATGTGAAATTTGTAAGACAAATTTTAGAAGTAATTTTTTCAAATGTCTTATCAGATGTTTATCGTGATTTTTACTAGAAATTTCAGTCTTAAAAATTTCACATAAGAGTTTTATAACTTAAATTAGGATTTACATTTTTTAAATGTTTTTGACTTCTGAAATGTCTACTATAATTTTTACTAAAAAATTCGAAAATCACATATTTCACATAAAATTTTATTTTGCTGCGTTATCATTATATAATAAGTAAAAATTTTAATAAGAAAATTATTATTTAAATATTTGTGATAAAAAATCACTGTGTTGTGAATTTTAGTATTTTTATAACATTTCATGTTATAGCTAGAAATATATTTTCCATATTCACAAAGCTCTTTTTTTAATATTCTTTCTTTATTTTTAATTAAACAGTTTTTAGACATTTCGTTTTTACATTTAACACAAAGTGTACTTATATTATCTTTACCACATTTAGATTTATAAAAATTATCAATAGTTTTTTCTTCATCACATTTTTTAGTTGTATCCTGAACCTTTCTGGTTTTAATTTATTTTTATATTTTTTTACTCTTCTATCACACATTCCTTACATTGAGCAAGTATATTGTTTCTAGAAAGAGGAAAGTTGCAGGCAAGTGGTAGGGGGTCTCGGTCTTTCATCTAGAGGTCCTGGATTCAAATTCTGGTTTCACACATGCTACAAATCATTCATCTCATCCTCTGATGTAATACCTAACGGTAGTTCCGGAGGTAAAAAGAAAAAAAAAAGAGGAAAATAAAAATTATCAATAGTGTTTCCTTCATTACATTCCGTTCATATTTTAAGTGTATTAGAACCCATTATATAGTATATCTATTTAAATTAAAAAAATTTAATAGGAAAATTATTTTATAATAGAGATTTTTTCAATTCATATTCATAAAAAGTACCAATTATTTATTCTCTACTTAAAAATTTATTTTATAAGTTATCTTATAATTAATTTTAGAAATATTAAATATTTCTGTAGTAAAATTATTTTTATATTTCTTTTCAAATGATTTTTTAAATGAAGGAATTCTAACTCTGAATAAATTAAATGAATGAAGGAATTAAAATGAATTTTAATTCTAACTCTCCTATTTTGAATTTAGGATCTTTTATATTTTTAAAAGATTGGTAATTACAAACTGCTCCTAATAAAAATATTTCACTATTTTTACCTACTTCAATCAGTTTCATTTTAATTGTTCTATGTTTTGTATTATTATATTTTTTTATAATTTCTTTAAGATCATCAATCCATCTAAAATTTTTATTAATTTCAAAAAGGATTAAATTTATTATTTAAAGTTCTATGAAATCTTTCTATAACTGAACTCTTTTCTTCATTTTCTGTATGGTACAATTTTATGTTATATATTTTTAATAATTAGTTAAATTCTTTATTTTTAAATTCTAGACCTTTATCAGAATGTAAAAGAGAAAGGATTTATGATTATTTTTAAAAAATTATTTGCAATGCTTTAGAAACTTCTGACCCATTTTTATTTTTTAAAGATTGTGACCAAACATATTTTGAAAATATATCCATCATTTTGTTAAAAATATTTATCTAATACTAAAATATTTATAGCCCATAAATCACCAATACCTTAAGTTATAATTTTTCTTTTTGGACATTTTTTTCTTATTGGTTTATGAATTTCCAAAGCTTCAATTTCTTTTTCTTTATAGTAAGTTTCTTTTCAATTATAATTTTATTGGGGACTTTTATACATTTACTTTTGATTAGTTTTACATATAGAACATTGCATTGCAATCCTAAATAGTCCATTATTAGTCGAAACATTTTTGTTGTGGATTTTAATCTTTAGTTTAGTTTTCTTCTTACATTTATGACAATGAATTAATTCTTCAACATTACTCATTTATTAAGGATATTAATAATCAATAAAATTTAAGAAATAATATCTAAATAAATAATATTGTTAGCTCCATCATTTTTTTATTAAATTTCCTTTTTCATCTTGAATTGAAATATTAATTTCTCTAATTTGTCTAACAAATTTTTTTATTGAAATATAATGAATTTCATGGGGAGTTTCACTTATTTTAGATTGATAAGGATAATTAGGATAAAAAGAATATAAAATTTCAGTTTCTTCATGTTTATGGAGATCATCTGAATGATTAATAATTTGATTCAACAAGATCACAATGTAATTCAATTACATCAAAAGGTCTTAATTTCGTTGGAAATTTACATAAATAAGTTTTATCCTTTCCCATCATTACATAAATATTTTCTGAACAACTTTAATTTTTATATGGAAATTCTTCTTCTGTAGGTCTCATAAATTTATTTAACTCAAAATTAAATCCAAAAAATACTTGAGATTTAATTTGAAGAATATTATTGTATGGTTTTAATACAAATTCTGAAGAATATGTCTTTTGAATATATTTTATGATTATTTCTAATATGATCTTGTAAATCATAAAATAAATAGTATCCTTTAGGCAATTTATAAATTTTACTGGTTGGAATTTTTTTCCGAAAAAGAATAATAATAATCTTTATCAATATTTTGAATAAAGTTGTCACTGTAAAATCCTATTAATCTAATTTCAAAATTATACTGATCCCCCAATTTGTGGTCAATTATGTTTATGTTTTTAAAAAAATTAATGAAAATTTATCATACGATAAAATTATTTCTTTAGTAAATGTAAATAAAAATGGATGGACAGAATATTTTTAATGTTTTTGGTGATTAAATTAAAAAAAGGACTATGGTTATATCAATCGAAAAACATTTAATATTTTTTAAATTATAAAATAACTCATTACAAAATGACTTAAATAACGATTTCAAAAGTGCAATAATTCCCGTTTTTAATAAAATTAAAGATGAACTTGGTGTTAAACTTAAAAACAAATTTAATTTCTCTAAAAATTATTTAGGTGTTAAAAATAAAAGAATTGTTAATGCAGCACAAGGAATTGATAAAAATGATTGTGTAATTAAATACCAGTTACATGAGTTAGTTATATATTTTTTAACCTTGAAAAAAAGAGTAAAGAGTCCTGAGAATAATAAAAATTTACTTAGTACAAATCAAAGTAATAGTTCTATTCCTGAACGGCCAAAAATAGAGTTTAATGAAACAAATAAATCAGATAAATATATTATAAAAGATAATAAATTAGTTATAGAGATTCTATTGAAACAAATAGTAAGATAAATATATTGTAACATTTTTTTTTTAATGAACAGTATTAATATATTGTGTTATATGTAAAAGAAAAACTAATTCAAATAAAGTCAAATGTATTAAAACATCAAATAATAAAAATAGAATTATAGCGCAAAATGTAGTGTTTGTAATAAAAATAAATCTCAATTTGTAAAAAAATAAAACCTATTAAACATTTTTTCTACATTAAATGGAGTATTTTAAATCAATTATTCCAATAACTTCGGTTTTCAAAATCAAATTTTAAGATGTACAACTTGAAATAAAAGTTATCTTTGAGTTAAATGGTAAATCTATCTTATTAAGATTTGATCAATGGACCAAATTTTATAAAACCCTATCGACAATTAATGATGAAGTTCATAAGAGATTTATGTATCAATATCAAAACATTAAAATTTTTTTCCTAATAAATGAATTCAATTTATTCTGAATAAGTAGATTTATTCTGATAAGCAGAATATACAAATTTTACTCCTATATCCACTCTAAATTTTAATTCCCCTAATAAAAGATTTGATTTTAATACTAACTTTGAAGACTCATTTTGTTCAACAAAATTTAAATATTTTATTTCTAGAAAATTAGTTAAAAAATGGAAATGAATTCCTTACTTCATATATTAAATTAATCGATAACTTTGTACCATATTTGTTTAATTCTACTGAAGTGAATAAAATGATTGAAACTATTGATTATTATGGTAAAGGTATCATCTTTATTTATATATATTATTATTATATATTATATACTATATATATATATCATCTGTTCTATATTCATTCATCTCATCCTCTGATGATATACCTTAACGGTGGTTCCGGAGGTTAAACAAAAAAAATGTTCTATACTGACAATGTTTTCTTTATATGTTGGCTTTTTGTTAAGGAAAGTTTGTATATTATACAGTAAGTATTTAAACAGTATACTAATTTTAATCTTAGATTTTAGTTAATAATTATGTTTATGATGTTATGGAGCTTTTTTTTGGAATTTTTAATCAACTGTGACAAAATTATAACAAACAACATAATAATATAAGGTCGGTCAGTATAATGAACATTAACCCTGGCCATGAGTTGTTTCATAAAAACCTATTTATTAAATTATCCATAGTGAATAAACTGAGGTAATATGTATATAATAATTGCAAAGTTTACTAGTTTTAGCTAAAAATTCAGATTAAAACAACATTTATTTCAAGTTAACATGAATCATTTGAGAATAGAACAGTTTTAGTGATCAAATTTTTAGGCTGCTTACTCATAAAAACTAGAATACAATTCTCAATTACTTTTTATTTGATTAATAATTTATCAATCACTTATTGCCTATTACTTAATTTTGTTGAAAAAAAAATTTATTAAGCAATAATAAAAATATACATGAAAAAAATGAATACCTAAATTCTCATTGATGGAAAAACACCATAATTTAGTGTAAACTAATAAAACAAATTAAAAATATTTGACTGGATACAGTTAAGCATTATTTTTTGAAATTCAGATAATTTTCTTAATTAAATCATTGTATATAAAGATTGTTACTGCCTCTTTGTATAACCCATGTTTTTTTTTTTTTTTTTTTTGTGTGAATTTACATTCTAATATTACATCCTTATTAAAACTAAATACAATGTCAGACCACTCAGTACAGTGATGGACTAATATAGTTGCATCTGATGATGGGATTTTGTTTACTGAAACATGCTATCAGATAAAAAGTCAAGAAGTTACAAAAAGTTTTTAAATCGCGATTTTTAAAAAAATTTTTATAAACTGTTTATTTAAGCATATTGGAGACAACAAAAAATTAATCTGCTGTAAACAATTTATCTACTCAATTCATGTAACAATTAGCTTGCTGTTTTGCATGAGCAGAGAACGTTATTAATATTTTTTACATCAATTTTTTTTTATCTATATTTTTATAAATATATGGTTTTTACAATTTATGAGGATTCTTATTCATATTTCATTCTTTTCAAATTAACTTAAGAGTACAGTAATAGTTAGATTTTTAGAATAACATATACATTATGTTTCCAAAAATTTTGTTTACTATTTATATAATATCCTACCATCTAAAAACAAAACTAACATAAGAACTTAATGAGTAAAAGTAGGAAATAATAAAAGTTAAGAAAAAATGTTTAAAACACAATTTACAATAAACATGAAAGATATATGTATTTTTTAATTGCTACAGAAGAATCTGGTTTGTGCAACTACAAACTGACCTGACTATTAAACCAAATGTAGCTGAGTGAAAAACCACAATGAGTACTGCAAGAAGGTAACACATGTGGATTTTGGATCTAGATTTTTTAGTACATATTCATTTTGTTTCTTCAGACTGTGCTAAATTGCACTCCATGTACATTATTTGAGACTTGAAAAGTTTATGTACTTCTGGATATATGTATACAGTAAACACTGATATAGTTACTTGGGCTAAAAATGGATATGAATCCTTTTAAGAATGTGCACAAAAAACTCAGAGGAGCCTGATATAAAATTTAAATTATGGATTTTAAGAATCATGACTTGAAATTCACCTAAATCATGTGAAAGTCAGGAGCCGTTAAACTGGTACAACATAGGAAGTTAGCATTTTTTCAAAATTCAAAACTCAACCAGCAGTAGTATGCAAGTACTAACTGGTGATATAAGTTTTAACTACGACCACCTTAAATTAATACAGAACTTCTATACATGTTAAACCAAAACATTTTGTTAAAGGAAAAGTTTATCTACATTTATTTTAAATAAAAAAAGAGAAAATAATATTAATAGATAAAACAGTAATAATCTGATGTGGACACTACATACTTTCATATGCCTATTACATTATATGGATACATTTTTTGCTGCACTTCATTTAAAAGGTTAAGAGAAGATGATAAATATAAAGAGGAAGAAAACGTTAAGACCAAGGAAAGAATAAAATAATTAAGAGAGGATGATGAATATAAAGAGAGAGTAAATTTTAAACTAGAGAACGTGTACACAAATTAAATCAGAAGAATTATATCAAACCAAAGAGCTATTAAATGATCGGCAACAAAAACCAAATAAACGACATGATGATCAACTCCGATTTAGGGAGAATATTGTCCGACAATTTCAGAGGAGTAATGAACTAAAAGATAAGAATTTATTGCAAGGTCAGACATGTATGCCTCAGTGTATACATTGTTCTTGTGAGGGTCTATTTTTCAGTCACTCTGTAGTTAACTATAATGTACATAAAATTAAACAGAAATTCCAAAATAATTAAATAAAATTAAACAGAAATTAAACTAGAAAATCCAAAAATAATAGGATTCTAAATTTTAATTTTCAATTAATATTAAATACCAGATGTTTCACCACATATATTACATGTACACATATGTAATAATGCCTATTAAATTACATATAAATATTTTTCTAAGTACATAAAATTTTATTCCGCTAATATCTTCTGATTTTGTTTGACATCCTTTTTTTTAATTGTTTTTATTGAATTTATTATAAAAAATATTTTTTACAATCATGAGTTATTAATTATTAATAAATTAATACATTTAAATTATAAAAAAAAGAAAAAAAAAAAAAGGAGAAGAAGTCTGATTCAAACCAATTTGTGCCTTCCCCTTATAAGATCCGAATATTTCATTAATTAAAATTTCATTTGGCTGTAACTCTGGAACCAATGAAAATAAGTATCACATGTGATATATCGTTGAAAAGCTTTCAATGAAAGCTTCTTACTGCAGTTAAGAAAAAGTCCAAAATTCAAATCTGTTTGGATTTTGGGCTTTTTTAGACACTTTTGGTTCATTCGATTGCAATCAAAAGGGAAGGTGCACAACTAGATATTACAACAGCTCTAAATACAAAATTTCAACATTCTACGGCTAATCGTTTTTGTTATTTGAGATACATACATATGTCATGCTGAAACTAGTCAAAATGGATTCAAGGATGGTTAAAACGAATATTTCTGTTGAAATCTGAAAACCGAAATTTTTCACGATTACAGTACTTCCTAGGAAGTAAAAAAGGGATGGCACTACCATTTGATTCTTCACTATGTTTATATTAACAGATATTCTTAGTATAAAGTTTAGTGAGCTTTCTCTTTCTGTTGTTAGTATTACCAGTAGTACTATTCTTTTCTTTTTTAATACACTTTAGCCACTTTGTTCCAAATTGACAAATTTTGTGAAGTATGATAAAATCTTACATAAAATCTAATTAATTTTTTTTTTCTTCAGCATAAAAATGATAGAATAAGGACCAGAAATCTTCAAAACTGGTTTTTTTTAAAATCTAAGAGATTTTTTTTTTCAAATAAAGAGAAATTTAGATGAAATGATGAGGATAGAAATGATCATTTACTTTACCTGAAGTTATAGAACAGCACATAATTGTACCAGAAATTATCTTCCTATTGTTTAAAATACATTGCAATGTCAAGAAATGCAAAAAGGAGTATTAATTGTATTCATTTGTATGTAAATGTATGTCTGTGTTTACTTGAGATTGATAGGATGAAAAACCTTCAAATTCAGCAGATAGTGACTTCTATCTCAAAACAGTGGTGGAAGACAGAGGAGATCAAGAGTCATCTGTTACTAGAATTGGACCTAATAAAGATTATGATTTTAATTATATAATTTTTCCAAAATTTAAGAGTAACATTATTAGTTGAAATTTTTAATTTCCAGATTTTTTGTTTCCTTTTAACTTTGTGTGAATACAGGTACTAATGCAATTAAATTTTAAACTTCAAATAAGTAAGTATTTGGAATGGATCAGATCTACTTAAAAAATATTTTTATTTTTCAAGGATTAGTTGGCAAAATTTAGGAATTCCAACGTAATTATTTTTAATTTGTATAAAAATCTTTGATAATCATAGCAATATACAAAGAATAATGATTGTAAAGTAAATATATTTTTATTTTGGAAGAATTTAATTGTCTCTAATAGAAACTAATAGAAATCAGTTTCACACTGAATGAATTGCTCTACAGAAAACTTTGTTGTGTTGTTAAATACGATTACTGTGAGCATTCTTTACTGAACATAGTAGAAATATATTTCACAATCATTACTGTAATTACACAACCATTATACCATTTACCATTACCATTATACCATTTTTTTTGTTATTAAAAAACTATGTTATACTTACCAGATCCTTGTAATATCAAATAATACACTGGTGATACTGAATTTTCAGCATATTTTTCCATATCCTCTAAATTCTTAAATGTAGATGAACTAACCGGAGTCATTCTAGACTGTACTAAACTCTTTAAATGATTTTTGGATAGTTTCTTATCCTTTATATTCTATACAGAAAATAAAATGTAAAAATCATTATTAACAAAAATGAAACAATTTTATGTTGATAATTTATTGTAAAATTTAATATCATCATCAAAATAAATTTAAAAATTTAAGTTTTATCACAAATATCTTAAATTAGGTAAATCAAGTAAAGTTAAAATGCACATTATTTATATATAACATATATATTTTACTGATAAATAAGTTTTCTGTATCTAAATCAGACACATTTATACATAACAGTCACAACTTAACATTTTGAATAACAAATAGGTTTAAATAACTTTTAAATAGATATAAAATAACTTTAAATAATAAACATAATACAATATATAAACAAAAATAAGAACTGACCCTGTAAAGTTCTATAATCACAGGATGTTCTCTTACTTGGTCTTTAAATAAATTTTCAACAGTTTCCAACCAAAATTTAAGCCTCATCTGAGCAATTTGTTCTTGACTTACTTGATCTTGAACTTTAGATACTTCAACATTAAACGCCCGAACAGCAAATGCTAATGATCGTGATTCTGATGTCAGCAAAAGTGTACATAAGAAATTTTCATAGTCAAATTTTCTGTAAATAAAAAAAAATAATGAAAAAATCTCTTTTTAAACATTAATAGTGAGCTGATGCACTACTAAACTTATTTTCTCTCCTTCTAAGACTAAGATGTTTAAATATACAATAATTTTTTTAATCAACATTAACATCCAATTAGAAAATACATATAAATAACAAATAGAAGATTATTTTATATCTTCAAGCAATACATAGGTAGTAATAGTCTGTCATTTTTCTTCTTTTTTTTTTAATAGTTGTCATTTTTTCTAAGGTTTGGTTTACAGCATGTCACATGTAAATAATGGAACTATATTATTTAGTTACTTATTTATTCCACAATTATGTTAAACAGACCAAATTTATGACTTAAAAATAATCAACCCAATAAAGAAATCCGATTAAAAAACTTGAAAACAGAAATATTTATTTGTTAAATATTATTTACTAATATTAATACAAATATTACTTACTAATATTCCAGAGGGCAACCTCATACAGACAACCTGGCAATTTATCATGTGGTTTTTAATTTCACAGACTTGAATGTGAATGCTTATAGATATTTCATGTAGCTTCTAACTTTGGTAACAGTGTTAACTGTATGGTGTTTTAGTGATTTACTAATATTCCAAACAATGGCTGACAATAATTCTGTCTTCATAAGCCCAGACACATTAATAGTGTTTAAAATTGATGTTGATTTATTACTTTCAAATAAAGACTTTGATGAATCAGTCATACATATCCTCCTCATTCATCCCCCGAAGTAATACCTTATGGTGGTTCCGGAGGCTAAACAGATAAAGAGATGATGAATCTGATACTGATGAGGAACCTGATCCGAATGAGAAATATTTTTTGTATTGGTAATGATAAACTGACTAAGCAATAGAAAATTAAACAAATCTATACATTGAACATGTTTTCAAAAATTCTTAATCCACAAATCTTTGAGTAACTGGAAAAGCTAGAAATAGCAAAATCCAACTGAATATTATAAATCTTAATTACATAATTTTATTTTGACATAATTTTTATACACAAATCATTTTTTTGGAAACTTGAAAAAATATTTTAAGACTACAATTTCCACAATAAATATTAAATGGAAGTTTTCATTGGACTTGTATAAATTGCAAAATTATTGGCAGTGTCTAAATTATTTATGGGAAATTAAAAAATCTTGCTGTCTAATAAGCAATTTGATCTTTAGGTTGGTATATAAGTTTCAATGACAGCTTAACGTAAGTTGAAAGAAATGAAAAAAGTTATATTTATACTGCTCAAGAACCTTCAAACAGTTTGGTAACAATTATAAGAAATCTTACTTCTGTTTGGGAAAGATTTTCCTACTGATGAGAAAAGTTAAAAGCACTTCAACAATGCAGGATAAATATTCTAAAAAAATCCACTTAAATATAATATAAAAATCTACCTACTAGTGGATGCTAAATCATATTATACATACAATTTAGAAATATATATTCAGAGAAACAGCCTAAAGGAGAATATTCATAAGGCAATAACACATCTAGTATTATGAGAAGACTCAGGTGAGGTCTGCCTAAGTCTACTCAGGATGAAATATGTATAGCTGAGAAATTGGTTTGAGGGACATTAATCTTGTTTCTGTTTTAATGAGGTCATAAATTGTCATTTATGGGGATTATTAAATATACCTAATTAATTAATAACTAATTATTAAATATAACAACTTCCTACTGAGTTTTTATACATTTAAAAAAATCAATAACATCCACCATGTTA